>JANSTX010054101.1:0-27974 GCA_027564355.1 Penthetria funebris | reverse complement strand
TATATATATCCGAGTCACATTGAGCGTTTTTTTTTTTTGTAAAAGTCGCAATTTTTTTTTTGGGAGTGTACGATTTCAAATTAAATTTAAAATTATATTGATTTGAATATGTAATTAATACAAACAAAAGTTAAATTTATTGTATTATAAAATTTAAAATTTTATTTAATTTATGTTGAATTGAAATGTATTTTAATTAAGAATCATTGTCAAGATTGAATTTACTGGAAATCCATACTTTATTGAGGAAGTTTTTTGTTGATATGATGAACTCAATTCGTATACCATTAAAGTAAATCGAATTATGTGTAATATTTAAAGTTGGAAAAACAATTCTGAAACTTGGAACACATTCCTCAAGAACAATGAAATGTACACTCTCAATAATTAAGGCATCTTTCCTTGACTGACCACTTAAACTTTCATATTTTCAAAATGTTGCTTTAATTACTTGTAACTTTTTCTTCATAAAAATTTACTTTAAATAGCAATTCAAAATTATTTACAATTTATTTTCATAAAGCTTTATAAAGCTTAATTTTAAACATCTGGCAAAAGAAATAAACATTGTGAATTTGTCCAGGTGTTACCATCGTCAATCTTGTACCATATGAAGCTATTTACATGCGCACACGGTATAGTGTTGACATATTAAATAACAATTTCAACAATAAATTTAATGAAAAGTTAAATTAGTTTTTAAAATTTGGGCGAAAATACACAATCACCACACCTCACCCTCAGAATATTGATTATAAATAGGGAAGTAATCAACGAGTTGAATCTCTGAAATGTTGCTGCTCCGTCAATGGCGTCTATGTAAATTGAAATAAACTAATTTCAAGGTAGTAACAGTTTTTTTTTTT
The DNA here is from genome assembly GCA_027564355.1 of Penthetria funebris. Taxonomy (NCBI): domain Eukaryota; kingdom Metazoa; phylum Arthropoda; class Insecta; order Diptera; family Pleciidae; genus Penthetria; species Penthetria funebris. The sequence goes on along the minus strand of JANSTX010054101.1, from coordinate 27,108 downwards.
GACCAGTGAGTGTAGTATTGGCAAGTTGTAGGAGTATTTCTATGACATTATGAAGAGCGATTTATTATGATTTAATATGTTTGTAGATAGATTGATGATAGACAATTCCAAGGTGGAAAAAAATGGAAGTAAAATGCAGTTTGGGTAAGTGGTGATTTAGGTTCACGTTAACTAAAATATTGGTTATAGGTACCGAATTTATATTGGTGTTCTGGGTACACGTGAACCCGTTGTGTAATGCTATTAAAGTCAATGCTGTTGAGTTTGTATTATAATTATAGGCCATCGTGAATGTAATTAGGATTTTGTTCAATATTGTAAACCAAAGTCGCGTCAGCGTCAGATCGTTTATGGTATATAGTAAATCAGCTTCGCAGCTAAATAGGTTCATTAGGTGTTTTTTTCTATGATTATGCGATTCATAAAATCTGGTCGGTCTTTTGCATCTTCGGAGGATTGGATTTTCTGAGATCGTCACCTCTAGGTCTTCTAGCTCCGATGTGATTAGTCGAAGAACTTTTCGTTCAAGGATTACGAATTGTTTTCCATTTTGTGTGATGATATTGAAGACCAAGAGAAGAATGCGTATTAGAGGTCTCATAAGTTGTTTGTAACAAAGTATCTTGATTTTTTTTTATTAAGTTTACTACTATGTTTTAACATCGGCCTAATTGATATACAATTATGAATGCTACCATACATATACACAGCACAGAATGTTGACTATATTGATATTTTGCTAAACCAGTACGGTACATTTTCCTGAATTGTTTATGACTGTTTATTCAGAAACTGTGAACGGATACATTATGTTTTTTTTTTTTTTTCAATAGTTACAAAATTGGATTGATAATGGATGTAATAGTCTATGAGCATATGCGAAGTATAACCAAAAATTAGTCTTATTTCACAATGGGATTTTTTTAAAATTGTACATTCAAAATTTCAGACAGATGCAGACAATTTTAATTTTTTTTTTATAATGAAACATAGTGTGACCTCAAAATAAAATTTTACACATGTCATTTTTATCCGATTTCTGAGCCTAAGTTCGAAAATGAGAAAAATTGGAGTACTTCTTCAAGTACCTGCCATACAAACTTTTTACTCCTTTTAGATTAAAATTGGGTGTATAATACATACAGACTTCAAATTTTTCTTCAAATGTATTTATAATTACAGTGCAATGAATTCATTATTGCTGGTAGTTTAAATTATTACTAATTACTGCTGGAATTATGCTGGACGTGTATTGTATTTGATTCCGTTCATGTAACATCTCAGAAAAAAAAAATTACACAGAAGTGCTTATAATTGAAAAAAAAAGTTGATTTAAGAATGTCCGCGGGTAACAAAGTTTCAAGGGACTATTGCATTTGAGATCATTCGTGTATCGTCTTGAATGAATAATCGTTATTATATTAAAAATATACGAAAATGTTAACTTGATCAGATAAATTCCTAGCTAACCTGTATAATATTTACTCCTTACTGATTAAAATAAGTTATATAATAATAACATTCACTAATTTAAGCTAAAATTCTAGGTACGAGATATCAACTATTTTGCAATTCTATTTAATGAATACTTATATATTATGTTGTGATCCGTTAAACAATTTCCAGGGCCTCCAATAATTGGCAACCAATTATACGTTTCTCTTGTTTCAATTAAAAGCACTTCTGTGTAATTTTTTTTTTCTAAGATGTTTATTTCTTGGCGTTACATGAACGAAATCAAATACAATAAATCCTTGGAACTTTGTTCCTAGGGCCTAAAAATTAATGTGATAATGTATGTCCGTTATAGACTCTGAATTTCCGGGGCGAATGAGGTTTATAGTACATAATTTTTTCAATAGGTGGCGAATTTTTTTTTTCGTTTTCGCAACAAAATAACGTTTGCCGGGTCAGCTATTATTTTTTTTTTGAAATTTGATTTGCGCCAGCCACTATTTTTTGCAATCTCACATTTTCCAAGATTAGGAATTGTTATTGGCATATTATGTCGGCGAAATGAATAATAGATTTTTTTTATGAGGGTTTCAAGTCTCACCTTAGGAGAATAGAATCTACACTGTCAAAATTCACTAATCTGTGCAATATATTATATATAACATCATCATCTTATAATATGTACACTACACTATGTAAGCAAACGATGGAATGGTAACTTGTCATTTTTATATAGCACTAATCCATTACACCAGTGTTATAAGCAAAACCATTAAATTATGTGTATCTTACTGGTGAACTGATCAAGTCATCATAAATATGAATTTTTCAGTAAAATTCTGTGTAAATTTGCTATTATTTCAATTTTTCTGGTAAGATTCTAAGCATTTAGCATCGCTCACACACAATATTGTTAAATTTATTAAAAATGTGTACATATGTTTTTCTTTATTTGGTTTTAAATAAATTTATACCAATTTCAACCCACCTTTTTTAAAAATTAACATTATACGATTGTATAGTTATAATATAAAAATATTATAGTCAATAAATTTTATACAATTATATTCCATATGATTAGGGTCAACAACCAAGTAAATAGATATCCAATGACAAACTATGCGAATAAATATACGTGTATATTTATTGGTGATATATAAAATTAAATTTCTTTTTGCATATACGAGTATATGCTTGAAGTATGCTGATTTCTTAACTAAACATCACAAGAGTATATATCTGCGTACACGAATCCAACAGCAATAGGTTGCAAAAGATGTTTGTAGTTATACAGAATAACATTCGTATACAGTTCTACATATAAACTGCCACAAACCCACCGTTAGTTAGACAGCATATGGCATTTTACAATATATCTATAATACATAATGTGGCCTAGTGATCCTCACAGAAACCATAGTGAACTATTCTATTCTAAATTATTCTTTTGCCATTAATTAAGCGTCTTTAAAATAGTCACACAGTCTTCATCATCTTCTATTCTGCAATTATTCATCAATGCTGAATATTTGCAAGTGCAGTTTTTATATATTTTCATAACATATGACCCTGAAAGAATGTTTAAAATTTTTGGATAAGATTGTAGTTCAGATTAACAAGACAACCACTAAATCTGAGTCAATTTGTATCAAATTTAATTGTAGACATCTTATGTACGATCATTTTGGCATGCATGTTTTCTCACATCATCTCGACCTTTACTCTTCGCCGAAGAATAGGGCGTCAACGAACAACCGCCATTGTTCACGTCTCCTTATTGATGGTTCTTCGCCACATTGTTTTTGGACGACCTGCGGATTCCAGTTCAGTACGTATTCTGCAATATTACCGACCGGTCGCCTTAGTGTATGACAGATCCATTACTACTGTCTTCGGTTGACAATTTTAATCATCGACTCCAGATCTGCCAGTCGCTACACTTTCCCGTTTGATATTGTATTTGAACAGCCAATTTTTTGTGTGCACCTAAGTCACCTATTAACGAAAATTTTAATTTGTGACTGGATGTTATTTGTCGCCTTTCAAGTTTCGCAGCCATACAATAGTACAGATAAACAATTTATTTTAAAAATGCTCAAGTTTAATTTGTGACGACCGCCAGACACTCCATTTAGCACATCACACATTTGCCGAGTTTTTAAAATACGGAATCTCACGTGTGTTTCATCACAACCACCAATTGTCAAAAAACTTCTCAAATATTGGAAGTCCTCTACTTCATATATTTTTTGACCGTTGACTGCAAGTGAACATCTTCTCGAACCTGTGTTTTTCTTTCAAATTTTTTTGTTGGTTTTAAGATACGGATATATGTTCAATTTTCTTGCCATCTCTTCGGAGGTCTTCCTATAGGATGTGTTCCACTTGAGTGTTGTTGCTTTGCATAATTTGCGATTCTAATTATTATTTGATATTCTTTCAACATAGTCTCTCCAATAACACTTTCTGATTCGTGTCCAATTTCATTTGACGTTCACCTCGGATATTATTATTTCTGATTCTAAATCTGAGTGAATGACAACAGAAATGAAGATCTTACGTCAGGTAATATTTTTATTTCCGTTATCCTCATATGTTGTTTTATTAATTCTTACTTAACTTTCTCGCAACATGGACAAATGACATCACGAAGGCATCCGAATATTCTAGAACTTGTAGTTATACTCGATAGCTGCTTTTCTTCGCACCCTAATAACGGATACTCATAACTTGCTCCCTTGGTATGTCATCTACTACTAGTTTGCATCTTCTTGGTTTATTGACTATTGTTTATGTTTTTATGGTTAGAGATTAACATATTTAAGCGTTTAGTTTCTGTTTTGTTCTCATTTTTAAATTATACTGATCAGTTGATTGCCCATGCTAGTAGATTGTATGAGAAGTATGATTTTGTTCATAATCATATAGATCAATGTTGTACTTAAACTATTACCTTGACTGGTTCCAGTTGATATTGGTTTATATTCATTTGTGAGTTTTCCGACTTTAATTTGCATTATGTTGTTAATATTCATATGCCGTATAAGACCAATTATGTTTTCTTGGATGTTATCTGCTTCCAAAAAATATTTAACATTATTAAGATCATCGAAGCACATGAAAATCGATTTGTTGTATTCAATTGACTTGACGTCAAAGTTGTCGTAATATGAATATGGGATCAATATCTCAAATGAAACTCTGCTGTGTTGGTAAATAAATTCTGGAAATGCATAACCCATGCTTCACGTTTAGGGGATTTTTACAATCTTCGCTGACATGTATTAGCGGATGCTGTAAATCTAGAATAATATTTTACCTTTTTGTTATCCAAGGCCAACGAACTGTATGATTAGGGAGTATTTTCGTTGATGGATCGTGGCTCTAAAGACTGGATATGCTGGCTTTGGGTGTCATCTGAAGGAGATGGGACTATGTCTAGAGGAAGTTGAGACAGCGGCACTTAATGTGTGTTAATGTCCGGCACTAGTTAACAGAAGTATGAACTTCTTGGACTCCAATGGATAGAGAAAGAGGAAACACATTCGTTGTCATATATACAGATGCTAGTGAGAATTGAGAGGAACCGGAGTCTAAGGGAGCGGAAACGGACCCAAATTAGTGGTATGTTTCGGTTAACCCCCGCGAGGGATATATTCTGGGTGGCAGACCATCAGACCCTAATTCATCTCTAGCGGTAGTTGAATAAGGGAAATTAGAGTGTTTGGGAGAGTGGACGTTAATGAGAATTGTATTGACCTTGGAGGAATGGATGAATTATCTACAATTTAACATTAAACTGTGCATTTTCATTTCGAACAGCAATAATTAATGTCACATTTTCCATTACCAAATTTCAAAATTCAATCGAATACCACATTCACTGCGTCGATGCGGTATTTGTATAACTGTACACTTATTCAGTTCGAATACAGTGCAATTGTTGCTAACTTTATTGCATAGTTAAACTGTACAATTTGTGGTTCAGTGTGAAATAGATGTTCAAAGTAATATCGCTTTAGTTATAACTGTAATACTACAATATTTTAAAGTTTATTATCAAGCCACCCTCGTACATCATTCAATATCTTCGATTAGTTTTTTTTGCTGTAGCTATTGGTTTCAGTTTCATTTAAAATTTTATAAGTGTGGGCGAAAAAACCTGAATTAAAAAAAATATGTTAAATTTATTTGGTTGTTTTTTTTTTTGGTGGTTGTTTCTTCTTCTTTCAGTTTATATTCTGCACGTCAAAAGATTTATTTAAAATCAGCAAATTACAAGAGTAAAAAATTATATGCAATCTCTGTGTATAATTAATCTTATAGAGACAAATGCACGTGCATATCATGTAATTTCTATTAGTATAATTGTATAATAGATTGAATATATGTGGAGATAATAGATATAATATATTAATTATTGAATTCTTACGATTTATATCCGTTATCAATGATTGCAGATAATGCCCTACTACCTATACAGTACGGCATGGCTCATATACTTGTATTTGAACAAAAATATATATTGTCAAACGGTTGAATGATAATGAATTTCAGGCATATAGCTATGCATATGGCTCGCCTCACAGCTATAGTTATCGTAGAATTGCTCATGATTTAGTAATGAAACTGTGATAACAGTGTGAACCTTTTGTATCGTTTTTTTTTTTCTGAATTACGATAAATCCCATAGGCAGTCCATTTTCTGGTATTTTAAATGTATATGCCCTAAAGGAATTTCCGGTATCACAACGTGAATCATTTCCATGAATCAGATAATATTATTTTAAATTTCTTATAATAATCTTTTTGCATTGTTATCCTGTAAATTTCAACATAATATTCTCGTATCTATATGTATATAATACTGCGTGAGGCTCATTCAGTTAACCGGGTTCCAAATAAAGACTATGATAAAAAAAAAAGAAAAGAAATACACATGGAATTATTCATGAAAAAGAAATATTTGAAAGAGGTTTATTAAAAATCCAAAAATAAACTGAATTCGTAAAGTTAATGAAATGAAATACTAACAAAAAAAAAATTATAATAAACAAGTTTTCTTCCAAAAAATTATGTTAACTTATTTTTCATTTTTTCTAAACTTTTAATCCTCCACCCAAAGAAGATAAAAAATTCAATATTTGTTGAGAAACTGGTAAATGTTTCTCATTTGATTGAATAAATATAAATTCATTAATAGGACTGGCATAGCATTTATGGTTCATTTTTCTATTAACTTCAGAAGATGCTGATGATGTAATGGCACATATTCGAGTAGCCACGTATATCTTAAATATTCATCAATTAGAATAATCGTCACAAAATCACAAAATGAAAATCAAAAAAATAAAAAGTTGCTAACATAGAATTTGAGGTCATGCTTATGACCTCCATTATGCCCTTCCATACCAAACTTTTCATTCCATTCAATTTTAGAACTCATATACGTAAACTGTTCCACTACATTGACCTAACTATTTGCCTATGTATAGGCAGGTATTTACGTAAGACCTAATCCCTCAGCTATGGCTAATCACTCCTCTACTAGTGCATTATGTGGCTTGCCTTAGAACATTATTAATGTGGGAGTTACATGTTAATTTTTGAATTATTTCCTTCATGCAACTTACTCACATTATTTTTTTGATGTTTTTTTTCTTTTTGTATATATTAATTTGATTTTTGCAGCATGTTGTAAAGAAAGATTATCACTGTTCAATTGATAAATATTTCAAACTGTGAGCACGGTATGTATTTAATATTATCAAGTCTGACATCCGAGCAAGTCGTGTATTTATAGGAAACAACTGAATATTGGGCATAATAATGGGGTTATCAGCAGAACATATATAATTTTAAAGTATGAGCGCAATGACATTACGCAAATCTCGAGGTGAGTATATGCGGCCAGTGATTCTATCATTACCAATAAGGCGAAAAGTTTACTTTAGAATTCATTCGATGAAATACAAGGAGAACAATTTCATATAATAGTTGGAATAGTTATAATATTTGAAATTTCCTGCAAAATAAATTTGTCAACCATATCCGAACGGTTTTGTTTAAGTTTCGATTTCACAATTGCAATTGGTGTTTCAAGCACATGTGTTTTGGATATAGCAGCTAAAAGTTTTTATGCTTTTAATTTAAATACCCGTGAGACTAAATCAGGATGAAATTGTGCTGTGTGAATAGTTGAGTATAAATAATTGCGGGTCGAAGGATGACGATAGAGTAGTTGCAGAAGAGGAGAGGCGGTGATTATGGCTCACGAATCATCATCATCTCGACCAACTATTTTTCACGATCTCTGACCAGCCTCTTCACTTCATTCCATTCAATTACACTGGTATCAGCCTTCTTAATGTTGTTAATGTTCTTCGTCACCTACAGGTGGCCTCAGTGTATGGCCTATTTAATTCCACATTCTTCGAGCGTCGAAAACTGGAATTTTTGACACGATGTTATTTGTACAAGTTTTAAAAATGCGCAACTTTAGATTTTTTGCAATTTGTGACGACCGTTACACTCCATTCAGCATATCAAGCATTTGACTAGCATTTACGGAACCTTACATCTGTTTCTGCATCACCATCTATTGTTAAAACACTTCCCAATATTGGTATTTCTCTACTTAATCTATCACCTTGATACTGACCGCATGTGAACACCTCCTTGAAGTGCCAATTTTATATATAATAGTTTCGTCCTTGAATCATTGGTTTTTAGACAGACTTGTGAACTGTATTTCACAACACTTACCAATTTCACTCTAAACGAAGTCAAGATCTGTTATGGTCAAATAGTGTATACATCACTGTTTAACGATGCTGTTTCACGATCACAGTTTCACGATGCAATACTCTACATTGTGAATCACAATATTGACCGCAGATCATATTCATCAGTTTCAACGGTATTCCATAACTTATCGAATGTATGTTAGAAGTCGACAAATAATATATATATTGACGAATCAATAGTTGATCTATTCTTTCTGAAGTCATTTTGTTAATTGCAAATCTCAGTTTTTGATGTGATTACATCGTCAATAATTTTAATGAAGAGTTTCTGAACAGCACAATTTCTCCGATCAGTTTTACCATCCTTTTTAATAATGGTATTGTACAATCTACAATCTGTGGGTATCTCATTACACGTTCGAGTAATTTATCAAACAGTTTAACAATATCAGTAATTAGGTAGTCCGTACTATATTTCACCAATACCGGAAGATTTTTTGTATTTCAATGCTTATTCAATCTAATGTTGGTTGACATAAAAATTATTATTTTGAACTCTGTACTTCGTATGTCTCAAATGACATTGATCTGTGTTGGTAAATAAATTTTGGAAATGCGTAACCCATGCTTCAGCAGATACTGATGAATTTTAGGTATAATCATTTACAGGTTTCTTTCTGAGAAAGTTTAAAATTTTCTTTTGTCCAGCATACAAATCACATTCAATTTGTTTACCCAAACGGTTTCGGTGTTTCTTTCTAATTTGCGTTATTTTGGCATTAAGTGTGTTTCTGATGAGTTTATATTATTATGTATTCTACTGGGGTTTTTAGGCTTCTGTATTTTTGGAACGTCCATCGTTGTCAAAATTTCAATTCCTCTGTAAACCATGGTTTATTATTTCTTATAACTTGCACCATGCCTCTTCTATCGTTATCTTCAGCGTTGATAGAATTGTTCAAGATTTTAAGTTGTAAGCTGCGGCCGAAGTTACACTGTTACGGTTTGCGGGTCACAGGGACATTGTAGGTAATAAGAGGGCCGACAAACTGCAAAAGCAGGGCTCGGGCTCTTGACATATCACTGGCGAAGCAAGTTTCTCCGCCACTCAGTGAACTAAACAAAGAAACTGGCCTGTACTATACGGGTATGGCCAATGCTAGATGGAAAGGACTACCTTCTATGCAGATTATCTAGGATTACTTGATTATCCAGTCAGAATGTGGCGACAGTTCTCACGGGACACTGACCGGTCGGCGGACACGCGTCTAGATTGGGTATCACTTTTAATTCTTTTTTGTCGCAATTGCGGCGATGTAGACGAAAGGGAAACTACAGAGCACCTTCTATGCAAATGCTCAGCTTTCTCAGCATAGATATAGGCTGCTGGACAGGCATATACTAACGAATCTACACCAAGAGATCTGGTGGCTTTTCTAAACGCCACTAGATGAATTTAATGTGCCTATCTGCCATAATCAACCGGGTTTCCTCGTGTGTGTGGTATCAAAATCGGCACCTACGTGCTAATTGGGATCCTACGAAGGTTTAAGTTGATTCGTCACTTCTAACCAACCAATCAAGTTGTAATCTGTTCTTATGTAGCTGCCTTGTGATTGTATTTATTATGGATTCAATATTTGTTTTTAGAATATATTCTGGCGCTGTAGGTTTTAGTAATTTTGCAATACTTCTGTTCTTACAGAGAATCAACATATGATCTTTACCTACATTACAAGTCATCCTAGAATAACTCAACCGCGAATGAATATGTCATTAATTAATGACAAATTTTGTTGTTTGTAGCGGAGAATTTTTATGTTTTTATCAAGTTTGCCCGGTTTTGTATGTAATATAATGTAATATTTTAAATGATGTTATACATACGAATAATAGCTAGCTCATTAGTTGACGTTTCAAGGAAACATGAAGTCAAGGTTCTTTGTTCGGTATTATAAATCAGATACGCATTTCAGAGTCGGCACGCCTATTATCATGGCAGTCCAATATTATTATATAACTCCTCGTACCGGTTTAAATAATACAAAATTTATTGGGAATTTAATTCAGAACAGAATTTCAGATATTATTTAAGGCATTTTTTTATCTTACCAAAATTCTGTCAGTCTATCGATGCGCAATATATTCAACGATTACGTATTCATCACAGAGTATATTCTGGCTCTAATTATTAAACGGATTTATTTTTCGTTCAAGTACTGTATGATCCTTTCCATTTGGTGTGTGGATATCGATGATCAGGCGACAATAGTGTATGTCGTTAAAGGTCTCCTATTAATTGGTTGTAGTTGTAGCACAGAATGTCGGTTTGAGAAGATATTTCTGGGATTTATTTTTTGAAACAAATAAGAAAAAAATATCACACATTTTTAGTTGTGGGGGGACCATGGAATATATACTTATGTTTATACTATATGCATAAATTAACTGTATCCAAATTGGGTATAGCGGGGCCAAAAAATTTATTAAAATAATGAAAGAAAAACCTTCTTCAGAACTTTTATTAACAAATTCTCTGGTGTGTGCTGCTAATATTAAATTCTCTCAAAATATAAATTTTTATAACGACTTTTCGTAATAGTTCCACTGTTTAAGAAAGAAGAACATGTTGTTGAAAGTCAAAATTTTATAATGAAATAAAAATAAAAATTGAGTAGTTTTTTTTTTTTTTGTTTTTTTTTTGGTTTTTATTTTTTTTTTTCTTGTGTTATTTATTTTCGTTGTCCAACAGTTATATTAATATATGTTTGCATTTCATCGGTTATATATCCGAAATTGTCAAGGTCACTGTTTTTCAATAAGACCAGAATCAAGAAAGGCAAAATTCCACTCCAACACAAGATTTCGTCCAATGCAGTTGGAGCAACTAGTTTGGATATTAATTTAACACAATTTGGAGGAAACATATATCTATAGGTTACACTGACTGTATGGACATGAGAAGAGGTTCACAGAAGACATGTGTATAGATCTTATTAAGTATACCATGTGGTTATAATAATCTTCATATATTGAGTGTCGTTGCCATTGTTATTGTTTTGTTGTTATTCTTGTTGTTGTTAGTATTATTATTATTGTTCTTTAATTTGTTTCATTTCATTGCATATCATAAAAGCCAGTTCATGTGTTAATTTGTATACTTAAAATGTTAATTGCGGTTAATGTGTACTTGTGCCACTAAGTGATGATCCTTCTAATTGTTGGTAATTTTTTTTTTTTTCTGGTGCAAAAAACAATCATACAGCCAGCGTCATCAGCAATATGATGAAGCCATAATAAATTTTTAAAACATTTTATTATATTAATGGCATATATTATTTTGTGGATTAATTAAACTAAACTGGGATATTATTCAAGGATTATTAATTTTAATTTTAATTTTTTATTTTTCTTTTTATTTTTTTTTAGTTAATGTGCCATTGTGTTTTTTGTGAATTTCGATGTGAATAAATAATTCAATGATTTTATGGCAATAAAAAATTCGTAATTTTATGCAGACTTTATGCAATATGAATTTTATTTTGAAATAAAATTTTAAAAAAGAATATATTAATTAAATTATGTGAATAAATTAAAATTTTAATAACTTCTTCTATGCCATGATATTGAAGAAATCTAAGAGTAGTGGTCCGCATTCTATTTAATCATTAAATAGTAAAATAAATTAATTAATTTTTATAAATAAATGATGAGAAAATTTGTAACTGATTCCTTTAAAATGTGATTTTTTTTTATAGTTTCGACAATATATTAAAAATATGTGCATTTTATTTTAAAACTGTAGTTATAGTTTTATGTTGAAAGTTTAATCTTTTTTTTTTATTATTTTTAGTTTTTTACTTTAACAATTTATCACAGTGATGGGCATTCCAAACCGTAAATTTTATACTTTATTAATGTCAATTTTACATTACAAGATTCTTTTGAACATTAACGGACTTATCAAAAGATATCTGACACATTAAAAGTCGTTTTTACGCATTACGTCACATAACATACCGGCAACGTCACATCAAAACTGTTAATCATTAATTCACATTACATACGTTAAAATTTCGATATATTACAGATGCGACATGCTTAACATGCTCATTTCTCAGTATTTTACCATTGTGTATCTGGTGATTATTTTTATGATGCCAAAATTTAGCAAGAAAATATGTCCAATGATAGCAAAATCATTTTAGACGAGGCTTAAGTAGAGGAGGCAGAAACCAACCACAATATAATTAATCATTATGTCAAAGCTGTCAATTAACGTAAATGTACCGTGACTTTGACGATGTGTGACGATGTCGGTCAATATAAAAATATTGTCATACAAAATAATAGCAACATTTATCTTGACATAACATTGCTTACCTGTAACATGATTTTGTCGTTCCGTATAATGTAAATTGAACCTGTAGTGTGCCATATTGATGGGTCCCCATTAAGGTTCAAAAGAATCAAAAAAAAAAAAAAAAAAAAAAAAAAAAAAAACAATTCTATAAATCATCGAGGCTCAGTTTTCAACAGTATTTTTTTTTTTTTTTTGTAGTTTGATCAATGTAAGAATTTGAAATTTATTCTTAATTTCATTATTGATTGTGTAAAATCCTATCTAACGGTATTTTGTAAATGTTTCCGTTTTATGGCCTATGGTTTGGGGATAAATTTTAAGAAACTGTTGTTGTTAGTGACGAATGGGAATATTATCGAGGTTACACAATTTACATCAGAAATGGCATGTGATCAAGACTAAAAATATGGTATTAATGTCGGAGACTTATGAATATCACATTATTTTAATTATAGTTGTTTGAGTTTACATTTAATGTTACATGCATATTTGAAATGGTAAATTTAACATCGTTATGTTGACCTATGCGCCCTTTTCGAGACGTGAAAGTTTTTAGATGACGGCTGATCTAAAAATATACATAAAAAGTGGCGTAAAGTACTTTTTGACATTTGTTCATTTATCAAAATATAATTTCGAAGAATGCGTTCCAATTTCAGGTCAATTATTGTTTCCATAAAATGTATTGAATAAGAGACTATGCATTGCTTCAAATAAATTGAAAATTATAACGATTTTACCAATAATTTGTGCATCACTGAGGCGCGAAGTTGCCTGATATTATGTGACCCGCAACTATAGGCACTCCCTTTTTGTAGTATTGATGGGTTTATAAATTTTTCACCAATAATGCGGTCACCACAAATGATGAATAATGAAATTTGAATGCTATGATTTTTGACGACGAAATGCTTATTTAGAAAAAACTATTATTATGTTATAATATAAACATATTGCGAGAAGTATTTATCAACCTTATGTATTAGATCAGATATGGTTCTGTTAAATAAGGATGGACTTAAAATTTTGTACACGAAGATTAATCTAGCCTCTCCTAGGCTTTGTCTGTGATTAATTGAATATCAGACATAGCCTGAAAGAGGTTAGGTGAATCTTATGAGTTCTACATTAATTTATCGATGAACATTTATTTTTAAAGGACATTTGCAAATGATATGATGATGAATAATATATTTATCACGTACGTTTTATTTTATGAATAACTTCATGGTTCGTCATTCATACATTTATAAACAAATTACGTCATTATATGCTTGCAGGTTTGTACATATTTTTTTTAACTTTGAATATAAATTGTCTTCTTCATATGGCTTTTTTTGTTTTCGCTGGAGGACATTAGTATTATTACTTTATAATGGTTATAATATCATTGATAATTTTGATTTATGTTTATGGTTTTTAGTTATAATTTGTATGCATAATAAATTGGATCTGAATAGTCCACTTACACAGCCATCGGATTTCTTGAAGTTGACTTAACGAGAAAAGATACGTATAAATAAGCCAACTATAACAGAAAAACTTTATAGGAAATAGTTTTTGTTACATTCTTCATGCCGGTGATGTTTTTTTTTTTTTTTTGTTTTTTATGGCTTTTTGTGGTTTATATTTTCGCATCTTCTTCACTTAGTGTTTGCGATTTAAAATTAGCATTAAAAACAGTTTAACTTTAACTTTTTCTCGTTTTTTATAGATCTATTGACGATTTATTTGGTATTTTTTTTTTTTGTATTTTAGGAAGATGTTTTATCCAAAATGAAGACGCCTTCAAAGTGAATGGGTATACGCTCTATTTTATAACGAAATGTATACATTGCATTATGAATGTGAGTAATGAATGTGATAAAGAAGATATTGTGATCATCGCAATTTTAAACTCAAAAAACCATAATTGAAATTTGCCAACTGGAAAATATAAAATATTGGATCAATCAGAGTTATTCAGTTACACATTTGATTATTTCAGCAAAGAGTGATGTATACATCCCCAGTTATAACTATATACTATATTGTTGAAATGTTTTTTTTTTTCAAACAGTCAACAAATACGAAATTTACACCATCTTTTTAACTATATGATCTCACGTCATTAGTGAACATATATCGTGATCGAGTTACACCGCGTGAAAGAGTAATGATTGATTGTATAACCTCGATTATAATCGGCAGTTCCATTTGAAATTAAAATTGCTATGTTAACATTAGTTTTTCATAAGTTTGCAGGGATTGATTGAAGGAAATCGTAAAATACAATCATTTTTTTTTCTTAATGCGCCAATTATTGTAGGCTCTGAAAATTGTTTAACGGATCAAGACTTTATATATAAATATTCATTAAAGGGGTTTGCAAAATAGTTGGTATCTCGTACCTAGAATGCCCGCTTAAATTAAAATTGGGAGGTACTTGTAGCAGTTATATATGTAAAATTTGAAGTCTGTATGTATTATACACCCAATTTTAATCTAAAAGGAGTAAAAAGTTTGTATGCGAGGTACTTGAAGGAGTATTTAAATTTTTGTCATTTTCGAACTATCGCTCACAAATGAGATAAAAATGGCACGTGCATAATTTCATGACCGGATCTCAAAGCAATCTCAAGATATCGTGCTCAATATACATGGGAGGTACTTCAAAGAGTAATCCGATTAAGCTTATACTTCCACACATTAAGTGTGTATGTATTATACACCTAATTTTAAAAGGAGTAAAAAATTTGTATGGAGGGTACTCCAATTTTCCTCATCTTCGAACTTAGTCTCATAAATCAGATAAAAATGACACGTGCAAAATTTCATAGCGATATCTCACAGCATTCTCAAGTTATCGTGCATACGGGTGGCCGGACATGCTTCAATCAACTTTTCTTTCAATTATAAGTACTTTTGTGTATTTTTTTTTCTGGATTCAAATACAATAGACTCTTGGAACTGTGTTCCCAGAGCCTAAAAACAGTTAGTTTTAAATATTGGCTTATGAGGTAGAAACTCAGCAGCTTCACGCTCGTATTTTTAAAATTCAACTTTTATATTAATATTAGGTTTAAATTATACGTACATATATAATTTAAAATCTTACCACTAAATAATTTAATTTATATTGAGATGTTAATGTCTATTACTGATTTCCAAAGGCCTTAATCGTTTTAATCTACGCACTTCATTATGACCGTTTAATAAATTCACTGCTTAATTGTTTGGGTGTACACTAAGGCGTTCACTATATTTTTTACTATATGATCTGATGCCATCTTTCACTGTAGTGACAACTTTTAAGTCATTATGTAGTATAGTATTTGGGTCAAACCATGGTGCGTTTCGAATGCCCCTTAGCACTTTTGATTTAAATCTTTGAAGAATTTCAATATAGCAGTTGCTTGCAGTACCCCTATAGCTATATTCCATATGTCTATACAGGCCTTATGATCATTTTATGTAACAGTATTTTACTCTCAAGTGAGAGGTTAGAATTTCTGCCCATCATCTAATACATTTTAGAAAATTTCAATGCAAGTTGTTTTCTTTTATTAGAAATAAGTTTCCGCCAGGTTAACCGCCTATCCAAATGTATTCCCAAATATTTTCCACTATCATCTTGCGCCACAGGAATGTTGTTCAGTTTTCCGTTCCATAGTAAATGTGACGTGTATCGATTTACTTTCATTTACTTTGATCCTCCATTTTTTTTAATTCGATTCAATGCTATTACAGGATGTAAATGTGAGGCCAGAATAGCAGTATCATCAGCAAAAGTTACCACTATCACTCTATTTGTTTTATTCAAATCTGACACTGCCCTGTGGTACCCCTGATTGTATTTGATATAATTTGGTCTGTTCATCTTCATGCCTTACTTAAAAGTGTCTGTTTTCAAGATAAAACTTCATTACTTGGTAAAAGTTATATATGACAATGTATGCTTTAATTTATGCAGTAGACCCTTATACCTGCCACACTTTAACAAATGCTTGGCTTATATACCGCTAAACAATATCTTTTCTCTTCTATAGATCCTTACTAATTTTATCAACAATTCTATGTACCTGTTCAACCATAGCATATTGTGGACGGAATCCATATTGATGTTCCTGCATAACTAACGGTTTTAATCTTTTGAGAAATAATTTCTCAAAAACCTTAGAAAACACTGGAATTAGACTGATGGACCGCTATGATTTTAGTTCTCTCTTTGCCGTCCATCTGGGAAGTATGAAAATCTAAGAATAGCATTATAAAATATAGTTATAAGTCTAATGCATTTCTTAGGTAGCTCTTTTAATATCCTTCCAGTGATAAGGTCAAATCCCGGTGCCTTTTTGCAATTTAAATCATGATATATTACCGACGCGACTTCTTTTAGTGTAAATCGTTTAATTGCGAAGTCCATTTGAAAAGGAACATCCTAAAAAATAATAATTTTTTCTTCTCTATTTGGATTATTTAACGGAAACGATTCTAGATAACTTGCAAATCTATTTGCTTTTTCTTCATTACTTCCAACCCATTTGCCATCTTTTATACGAATTGGTGGTATACATTGATGAGGTTGTTTTAGTTTCTTTGTGGCCTTCCATAATGAATAATCAGTAGCCTCTCTGTTGGCAATAGGTGCTTTAAATAATTTTGAAAATATTGATTTTTGAGGTTTTGCAGTAAGTTTTTTTTAATTTCTTACATGCATGATTCATTTTTTACTTATCTAATGGATCTCTTGTTGTTTGCTATCGTTTTCTGAATTGATAATTTTCTAGAATCCTTTGTTATTGTAAAATCTATAAGATCTGGTATTTTTTTAGTATCTGTTGACCAGTAAGTTATATATCCAACTTTAAAATTATAAAGCAGTCTCATGATGTCTAATGTTTTTTTTTATAATAATTGCCGTTCCTCAATGAGCAGCCTCAGAAGGGTGTTTAGTTATATAAATATTATAATTTCGTATATTTATATATAGCTTCTATATGTGCAGTGAGCTTCTGATACCAACATAATATCTTAATATCTTTTAATATCTTAATAATAAATAATTTTATTTCTTGACTATGTTTTATCAATCCGCTGGCATACCACATAGCAATTCTAAGATTTGTGATTATTTTGACATTTTGGTGACGAGAGTTGTTAACGGATTTATCATAGTTCCCATTTGTTGCATGAGATCTTTCATCATTATTTTTACCACTATAATATCATTAGATTGCTGATTTACAGGCTTTGTGTATAATTTTTTTCGGTATGCATGATGTTATTAATGAATTGTTCTTGATGCAGGTGTTGTCTCGAACTTTGTGTATCGCTATTTGTGCGTAAGTCATACCCGGACGTACGAAGTTTACTGAATGTTTTGACATATGAACATTAGCCTGCTTAGTGCGTTGGCATGATTTTGTAGTTGGCATGATGATTGCCATCACAAAGATGTCCTTTTCATTGCGCAAGCAATCTTACGTAGAATGACTACCATTACATTTAACACAACGTTCAGTATGGTTGCAGTATTTTTTTTTTGTTTGCCCATATCGTTGACACTGTGTACACTGTGGTATTTCTCTCGTTTGGTGAGGTGTCTCGAATTAATAAAACATAATTATTGACCGGATTATTTTACTCCTTTATTGTTCAGTACCGTAACTTATTTTAATTTAAAAAATGTACTTTGAAATGCCTATAGTAAACGAGTATGTGCACGAGTACTCGAGCTTTGCCAAATACTGCATTTTTATTTCATGGCCTATGGCAATTCCCATCTTCTATTCATCATATCCTATTTTGATGCGAAATAAACTTTGCAAAATCAGCAAAATTGAGATGCACTCGATAGCAAATTATTTTATTTTTAATGATATTTTAGTTTCTTAATAAATTTAAAAAAAAATATATTTTTTTTGTTATAACAACATTTA
Source organism: Penthetria funebris (assembly GCA_027564355.1). Classification (NCBI taxonomy): domain Eukaryota; kingdom Metazoa; phylum Arthropoda; class Insecta; order Diptera; family Pleciidae; genus Penthetria; species Penthetria funebris. Next base: position 8,623 of record JANSTX010054101.1, on the reverse strand, counting down.
AGATGAAGGCCATATAAGTCGTTAGGAATGTGTCTTGAAAGAAATGAAAGTCCCGAATTGAAAAAGAAAAAGTGAATGAATGAATAGAACGAGCGAACGAATGCAAAAAAATTGCATTGATGTTTTTTTTTATTGCAATATTTTTGGTGTTAAAATGCAAATGTATATACAGAAATAGAATTGTTATTAATTATATATATATATATATATATATATATTATGGTGTGTTTTTTATGACATGCAAACGAGTACGATCTTTGTTTTGTCTAGTCAGAGTTAAATTCACATTTTTTGCAGGCAAATTTAAAATGGCAATTAAAAGTTACTACATAATTTATATATAAATTTGGTCAAAATTTACATTCAAATTTAAATTTAAATTTTATGAACTGTGACTGACGAAATTGTATTCTATTTCTTTATACCATTTTCTTTATTCATGATCGATCTCCTTCCGTTTCACATTTTATTTCGCTACAATATGCCTCAACGACTGTATATCGTCACTACCTATTTTCATTCAGTTCAATTATTATTTTAGTTTTTTGTATAACTAAGTTATTCTTTTCTTAAAGGGTAGTAGCCACTCTGGTTACCCATTTATGTTCAAACGAACAGAAAATAACGTTTTATTGGCTAATAGGGACGGAAGAGGAGTATATGAACGCAGGACATTGTAAATATTTAGATTAAATGACTGGTAGCAGTAAAATGCAGGAAACACTTCGCCAGAAAGGTGATTCCACGAACTCCGAAATTTAAGCGTGTGACCAAACGTGAATTTAACAGAATGCGAGTGTTACAACCGATCAAGTGATGTATTAAATGACAATATCTGAGTTTTATGCCATAATTCTGGGAATTATAGCAGAACCATTGCTATTATAATATGAATAGACGTGAAGAGACATTTTTTCTCGAAATATAAAGTGTTTTGCGTAAAACCTTTGCAAGATAACTGTTCGGAAAGTTAGAAAGTTTTGAAAATTTGCATATTTATAGGGAATTACTTATAGTTTACCGTCAAAAACTTATTTTAAATTTCTGAAAACTTAAAAAAAAATTTTATTATTGATAAATTTGGAGGTACATTATTTTTTATTTGGCAGCATTCATTTTCGGAAAATGACTTCTTTGGACAAACAACCACAGTCCAAAGGGTCGCCAGAAACTTTTTGACTATTTTGAATTTCTGAAGAAAAGGTCGCACTCAAACATTTTGTTTCTCAACTTAGTTTGATCTTAATTGAATAAATTCCGAAAATTTTGGGTAAATTTTAAATTTTTTGGAATACATTTTTTAATCTGTTTGTTCTGTAACCTAATCTGTACTGTTAGAAAATATATTACATTTTAATAAGTTTGCAGAAATAGTGGTTTCAATGTTTTTAAATTTGCAAAAGTTTTTCTCAATTTGCTTTCAGTTTTGTTATATTAAGCATCTGTAAAAGAACCAAAGTCCATGTCAGTATTAAGAGCTTTTGCTCAAGTATATTTACTGTCTCTATTTGTGCTTCATCATCTTGACCTTTACTTCACGCGAGTAGCATTTATCGTAAACGAACAACCGCCATTTTACACGATCTATGGCCAGCACCTTCACTTCACTTCATCCACTCCCACTGGTACTAGCCTCCTTAATGACGGTTCTTGTTTTTGGATAAACGGATCTTTTATAATACCCTGCGGATTTCAGTCAAGTGCGTATTTTGAAATATCACTGACCGGTTGCCTCACTATATTGCCGATACAATTCCAGTTTCTTCGGGTGACAATTTTCAGTCTCCACAAATTCTCACTTGGTATTTGTTGGTCAGAAAATTTTTAGTATGCGACGATACAATAGTACCGATAAACAATTTGTTTTGAGCAACTTTAAAATGGCAATTAAGTTATTACTACATAATTTATATATAAATTTGGTCAAAATTTACATTCAAATTTAAATTTTATAAACTGTGACTGACGAAATTGCATTCTATTTATTTCTATTTATGCTATTTTTTTTAATTTGAGACGACCACCAGACTCTATTCTGCATACTAAACATTTGCTGCGCTTTTTGTATATGGCACACCCTTACATTAATTGTTTCTGCACCATTGTCAAAAACTTCCCATATATTACTTCGCAGCTGACTGCATGTGAACATCTCCTCGACGTACCAATCTACATTAGTTTCGTCTTTGAAACGTTGAATTTTAAACTGACTTGTGAGCTATATTTCACATTTCGTTCCAATTTGCGAAAGCAAACAAATGCGAAGTCAAGAACTTTAAGACGATGACCCTATCTGATAAGATGCGGTTTACCACTAAGACTTTTACGATGAAACTCCATTGCGGATTACGATATAGACCGCGTATCATATTCAGACGGTATTCCATAACTTTCTGTCCACATCATACCACTATCAATACTATCGAATGCCTGCTTGAAGTCGACAAATAATATTTACAATGGCGTTTGCCATTCAATTGACTACTTAACAATAATCCGTAATGCATTGATATGGAATCTGTAAGACCTACCACGCCCGAAACCTGGGTGTTCCTTTCGAATACCCTTTTGCTAAACTGAACTTATCATGTCTTACACGATAATAGCTACAACTTTGTTGATCGTGTTTGTGATTGTGGGCGACCGCGGTTTTTTTTTACAGTGTTTCCAATATTCAAAGCCAATTAAACGCAGTTAGTTTCTGGTCTACGCATTACGTGATCGAACTTTGAGTGATTATATTGGTGATGGGAGTAACTTTTAAACTGTTACAATGTTAAAACCGGATGATTATCTCTCTTTCCATACGGTTGAAATATTACCAGACATCCACACTTTACTAATAATAGGATCCAATTTTAATATAAAGTCATCCAAGTCCACTTTCAACATATCTGGTGATATGTTATCGGCACCGGTCGCTTTACCGCCCTTTGAGTATTTTAATGCCAACTAGCAGAGGTGTAAGAAAAAAAAATCCAATTAGTAGGAAACTAAATGTAGAGAAAGTCCAAAATATATAGGCCATGACCATGATAATGGTGAAGGCCCTAAAAACGATGTAGAAATAGTTATTGACAGAAACATTGAACAAACTGCTGTGTGTTTATAGATATTATAAGACAATCATCTAATCATGAATATTATTTGAATATTTAATCATAGTACATAAAATCCTTTTTATTTGTTAATTGTTTCTTTCGGGCATTCTTTCTGACATAAATTGAAGACCTCAACAATGACGATTAATTACTTTTATTCAATGCATTAGTCTTTGTAACCTTGACTTCGGACCTATTTCAATATAATTATAGTTTATTAACCAGTACAATAATTCTCTAATGATTGATTACTAAAATAAAATATGAAATAGATCACTGTAATCATAGAACTTTCAAAATTCATATAGCTTATATGGCAGAATAAAAAATTTGTGTTAATTGATGTAATTCTTTATTATTTTATTTAAACAACTACATTATTTTTAATGGTACATAATCTAGCTCAATTTTATTTAAATTATTTAAATTATTGAATAATTTTTTTTCAAAAAATCGGATTTTATTTGTACTTATGATTGTGAATTTGATTCTCTTATATATTAACGCTAAGTATATTTAATATTCTTTATATTATAAAAAAAAATATATTAGTTTCATCTTCAGTTAAATAAAAAGAAAAAAATTAAATAAAAAAATAAAAAATCTGTATTAAAACTAAACTAATAAATGAAATTTTAATTATACCAGCCGAATTGCCACAAAACAATTTCGAACAATCTGCATTATGGAATTGACTGTACATTCGTTTAACATCTGACCAATTACATAGACCAACGCTACACCAATCGAATGACATTGGTTTTTCATTTAAAAAGAACATAATCTTATTACGTTCATTACTATTTGTACATTCATATTTAACTGCTGCAATATTTGCGGCAAATGGACCCATTTGACTTGTACGCCACTTTCGTTGTGTTTGTTGATGATAATTTTCAGCATGTAATGGTTCGTCATCGTGAAATGCACCCATTGCTGTTTGGAACAATTGAATTGTGCTTAAATGTGCAAAGTAGCTAACCACCTTTGGTAATGATTCCGTTTCCATATGATGTAACATATCAGCCATAGCAGAGCATGCAATTTTATTATTTAATTCAGGTGCACCATAACCAGCTTGATAATAATATTGAAGATCTTCAAAATATTCTAAAATGTAAATTTGATTTGGTGTAAAGGCCTGCAAGAAGTTTAATATATTATTCGGTATAATAAGTATATTTAACACCCATAAAAAAAAAAAAAAAACGATAACAACTTACTGCACACCATGGACTTGGACGATCAAGCATCCAAGCCTGATCAAAACGACACATGTCCCACATTGCTTGAATTTGTGAATTTTGTAATAAAAATTTAAATCCAAGATGTTCAGAAACATTACTAACCAATGCTTTGAATAATTCAGTTTCTTTAAATTTGGCTGCTTCTGAATTCATTCCTGTTGATTCTTGACTATTTTTTTGCCATTTTTCACACAACTCATATGGCTAATTAAATAAAAATTTAAGCACAATTGGAATTATTCAATTTAACAAAAATGATTAAATTATTCAATTTTAATTAAAATTATTGTGCATTAAATTGCAAGTGCTTGCAATGCTTCCGCACATCGAACGTGGTTTGTTACAATAACATCTATTCAAATACATCTAAAATTGCAAGGGGGAAGAAGTACTATCCAACTCAATCAATTTAAATAATTTTATGCTTGCATCTCGCGCACTGTTGAAATAATTGATTGCACGAGAAACGTCAACAAATGTCATTGGATATGATTATGAATTTTAGTTTGTGCTGGAGAAGTTTTCAGTTAGATATTCGTAGTCGTAGAGGTGACCACTACTTGATTATTGGACAGACGAAATCAAAACTTATCGCGGACATTAAAGAAACAACCTAGAACTGTTAGACACATAAATGCTGCTAAGTTTCGAGAAAAGGAAACAAGGCAATGGTCCACAAGCGATTTATCGAATCGCTTTGTTTATGACAGCGATTGACAAGACTGGAACACATTCGCTGGCGCATTAAGATAAGTCGGTGAAAATGTTCTTGGTTTCATTAATTATAAAAGAAAGGAATGGATTAGTGTTAACTTGTGAAATCTAATAATGAATGAGGAGGAGAAAAATCAAAAGTGCAATTAACAATAGCAATGCGATAGATAAACAAAATCTGCCAATCGGACAAAGTAGTTGGTAAAAGTGCAACGCGTACATTAAAACACGCTGCACATTGAAGCAACACGAGGTAAACGTACCATCTGGAAAACAACTAAACAGTGCAAATGCTTGAAAGACGATTAGTACGTCTATGAGACGTTCACTTGCGATCAATAGCGAAAAAATAGACAAAGTAAATGACTTTATTTTTTTGACAGATGTTGATTACCGTATACAGTATTCTCAACAAATGTTTGGTATGCTGAATAGAGTCCGACCGTCATCAAAAATTTTAATAAACCTAAAGTTGCCCATCTTTAAAAGTAATTGTTAATCGGTATTATTTTACAGTTGCGAAATTTGGAAGGTGACAAATAACATCGTCGTCCTAACAAGTTTTCGTAAATAGGTACCACAGGCACATACTTAACATTTTCCGGTCAAATACAATATCACACAAGAATTTTGTGGAGACTGGCAAATCTGGTGGAGATGAAAAGAATTGTCAATAGAGAAAAGTGTAATTATATCGGCCATTCACTGGGGTCAACGATTGGTGATATTGGAAAATGCAAAATTATTTATTATACCTAGAGGATAATAGGATAGGCGGTCATTCAGTGGTAGGAAATGGAGTGAAGTGAAAGTGATGGCAAAATAACAATGACGGTTGTTCGTTGACGGTCTATGATGTGATCACATTGATGTTAATGACAATAAGATTTTTTAAATCAACAAAAACTACATTTGAACAACAGAATATAGGTCAACATTCGACAGATTTTATCAAACAGCGACAATTCTCTTATTGTGTTTCAATTTATTCAAACATATAATAGTAATTCCATTTGTAGAATCTTTTGTCGAAAAGAGGATTTACTATAATACACATTTACTGTAATCAGAAATACAAATAAATATTATTTACGTATTCAATTCCTTGTCTGTAATGTCCTAGATTAGATCATGTGTAAATACGATGGAATACGAATGGACACAACAAAAAAATACTTTTTTTTGGCAAAGATATAATATGCATCCAGTTTCCAAATGTCATGGTTCAGAAGATGGTATGCACCGACAACATGCCATTTGCAAAGATGATTGCAACTGAACGCGTCTACAGGTTGATAATAGTAGAACGACCTCCATATGTGGAATATGAGGGTTACTCGAAAGAGCACGTACAATCATTGGCTATGTTATATGGTATCTGGGATTACTATGCGGCAGTAGTGACTATTTAAATCCAAAGTCTAATGAAAATATGACGACATAGCGAGTATGTGACGCTATTAATTAACCACAACTAAAGTGTCAGATTGGTTTACTTGTGCATCATCGATTTGACAGAACATTCATAATATAAAATACCGAAGTGATAGATAACTTACAGTATCTTTCAAAGTTGGTAATAATTTAATGCATATAACTTGTACTTAAACCAAGGGAAGAATCTGATTCTTTATATGATGACTTACTGCAGCAGGTTAGATAGCTTTTCATCTAACGACAATATAATAATAATATGTAATTTGAATTCTAGGGTGACATATTGAATGACGTTAAAAAAGATTTAACAAAGAAACACTAAATGAAAATGAAGAGACGCTAATACATTTTTGTGCTAACAATGAACTGCGAATTAACAAGAACTTTTTTCCCCAAAAAGATCATAACAAATACACTTGGTGTCATGCCAAGTGTATTTGTGCCGGTCAACAATTTGACTACATTATAACAAACCGAAGTTATTATCCATCACAAATTCAGGATGTAAGAGCCTTTTCTTCAGGTAATGTATGTGCAGATCATATGCTGATTCTCTGTGAGAGCAGAATCATTGCAAAATTACTTAAAGCTAAGACTCCAGAATATGTTCAAAAAACAAATATTGAATCTATGATAGATCCAATCACAAGGCAGCTATATGAAAACAACTTAAAATCTTGAACAATTCCATCAACAATGAAGTTGGACGAAGGCAAGTTAATACCTATGCAAAATAGAACAGTAAACCATAGTTTACTAGAGGAATTGAAGTTTTGGCAACGACAAAATGGCAGGCGTTCCTAAAATACAGAGTATATAAACTCATCAGAAATGCACTAAATGCGAAAATTAGAAAGGAATATTGGAACCGTTTTAGTAAAAACATGGAACGTGATTTGTATGTTGGACAAAAGAAAATTTGCCACTTTGCCAGAAATAAAAACTTGTAAATGAATACAACCAAAATTCATCAGTATCTGCATTTCCAGAATTTATTTACCAGCACAGCTGAGTTTTATTTGAGACATAAGGTGGCACAAAGTTCAAGATAATAAATTTTACGTCAACCAATATCTGATTGATGAGGCAATTAAAACATAGAAAAATAGAAAATCTCCCGGTTTTGATGTTACCTCAATCGAATATCTGAAATATTGTAGGGATAACCTAATTGCTGAGATTGTTAAACTATTTAACAAATAACTTGAACGTAATGATGTATCCACAGGCTGGAGAACTAGTATTACAATACCTATATTTAAGAAGGGCAGTACATCTGATCCGTGAAACTATCGAGATATCAATTTATTAAGTGCTGTTCAGGAACTCTTTACTAAAATTATTGACAATGAAATCTCGTCAAAAACTGAGGTATTACGACATTGTGTAGAAGTCCTTTGAACACAACACATCGATCATCGATCTTACACAAACTTTCGATCGTATCCAACTTGATAATGTTACATTTTAAAAGAGGCTAATATCCAGCAAAACGTAATTAGTCTTATTCAACAGATATATGTTAACAACACAACGCGAATTAAAGTAAATGGAAATGCCACATATAAAATACCAATATCAAGTGGAATCCGTCAGGGTGATAGTTTGAGCAAAACAATGTTCAATATGGACAAAATCATATACTGAAAATTTAATCTACTGGAATTGGTTATTGAATAGGAAATCAACTGATCAGTATCATTTGTATACGGATGATGCTGTTCTCATTGCAGAAAATGAAAACGATTTGTTACGTCTATTATTTGTAGTTGAAAGCTTTAATATGTTGAAATTATAACCAAAGAACCAATAAGATATGCAAACAATCGGTGGATAGCATACCAATTGAGCAAGTTATGAGCTTCCGTTACTTAGGTACAGAAACAAGCAGCTATCGAGTTGTTACTGTAGACGTTCGCTATCAAACCAACAAGGCTGCATCAATATATTTTGTGGCGTCATTTAGAGAAACAATTTCATGGTGCTGGAAAGTAATGTGTGAATTTATAAAATATGCGTAAGACCTAACATATGCAGTAGAAACAACTTATGAGGACAATACAAATGAAGATCTTATGTACAATCATCGGTCATAGAGATGTGAATCAGAAGTGATGATATCCA
>JANSTX010054100.1:0-11341 GCA_027564355.1 Penthetria funebris | reverse complement strand
GATGCACAAAGATTGAAATGCAATTTCATTTTATAAAATATTATATTCTTCATCTACTTTTCACTATAGTGAAAAAAAATTATTATTTATAAATAAATGAATAATAGTGATTATTTTTGAAAATAGTGAAAATAGTGAAAATAGTGACGATGTGGGTGCCCTGGATTTTCTATACATAAATATGAGATTTTACTTAGATTGAATTGTTTTGAGAATTTATAGACTACATATTCCACCCCACTACCAAGTCCAGATGATCATGGCTATATTGTGTATACCCTAACTTTTGGTACATCTACGTCGCAGATTCAGAATGTTGATGAAGTCCAGAACCTTTGTGCGAGTATCAAATTTAAAAATGTCTTTTGGATGCCAAATATATATTCATTACAAGTATCGCATTCTTAGAATAGAATATGCTAGTCAGTTTCGTCTCTATTATTGCAATATATCTATACAAGATCATTAGATTTATCAATTTTAAATAAATGGCATTTCATTACAAAATGTCTCTTTTATTTGATGTGATAGATATCTTAATATGACCATACAAACGAAACGACAAAATACATGATGTAGTATTTCATAGAGTAATTCAAAGATTTACCATGACTTGGGTGCACCAAATTTCACATTTGCCATGTAATAAAAGAGTACTGATACAACTTTTATCTACGAATTGGCGATTATCTTCAACTATTCAATTACATACCTGTGACAATTTGAAAATTCCAACTAAAGTACATAGTAACATTGTAACAGCGTCTTTCACTAAAATCGGAATATTCTACACAAATAAAATCATCTAGTAGATTACACATACAAAAACTTATTCATTTTAATTCTAATTTTTTGTAATTTGCACATTTTTGTAAGGCATTGAAAACATTTGATTATTGACAAAATTACGAAATCAAAAATGCTTTTAAGAAAAACAAATATAATGAAAAATATAATATAATTTAATAAATGCAATTGGGTTCATCTTAGACATTTATGGAAAAAAATGCCACAAAACCTTACAACAAACAAATAAAAAAAAAATGTAATAGAGTTTATTGGCGCCGAACAACGAATGCGTGGCGCGATGAGTCATATTGTGTGTGTGTTTTTTTTTTTGCTTTAGCAAAATGGAAAATAAAAATAAATGTAAGTGTAAGATGTTTTTATTGCAAATTTAGTTAATTATTTTGAAATAAAATGCAATCTTTATTATTATGTGATAAACAATTGATTTGTTATGGTCTGAAATTGTCTAAAGATTGGTAATATAAAATGAAAATTCATATTTTTGATTACATAAACAAACAATCTTGAAAGTTGAAAGTTGAGTTTTATTATAATTTTCTAAAACTACCAATAAAAAATATTCAAATTATAAGTAAATTATCGGCAAAACATATTGACTAAATAAATTAAAAAGAAGAAAATAATACAAAATATCCAGAACTGGTGACTGGTAGAGTTATATCATCTTCGTAACAAAAGAAATATATCCTGCATTGCATTTTGTTCAATTCAACATAAAAAGAAGAAGTACAAAATATCCAGAACTAGTGGCCGCAGTTATATCATCTTCATTAAAAAAAGAAATAATTATATGCATTGCGTTTTGTCCAATTCAACATAAAAAGAAACTAATGAAATTTATGTATAGATACGTGTAATTTCATAAATAACTATAAAGGATTGCAAATTGACTGCGAATGCGAATTAAATAAGCATTCCCATTCTATCAATGAATATACAATTGGGTCAATTGTAGCTAAAGAATGACCACAAATTATATTAACTCGTCACTCTTACATCTGTAGTAAATCACATCAATTCCACAAGGGGTAAGTATTTTTATTTTTTCAAATTAAGTGCATTACTTGTGCACGTAGGTTATTAACCATTTTGTGATATTCATTTGATTATGGGGTCTTTCGATTATGTTGGAAAAGAGAATATTAACCTATATACGAGTACATATATATAATGCCAGAGAAATGATAATATTTTATCCCCAGCAAATTAATTGAAAGGTGATAAATGGAGTGGTAGACTATCATCGAGGTTATTCAATCAATTTTTACCTCCACGTGGTGTCACCGATAACTCGATCACGGTATATATGTCAGTATAATGGCTTGTGCTCGAGACTAAAAGGATGACGTTAATGTCGTGTGTATCGACTGGCTAATAAAACAACTCAACAACAAACTAGGTACCATTTTATTGAAATGTTCAAATGTATAAATGGATAATTATGATTGGTCCTATATTTTCCAGTTGGCAAATTTCAATTATAGTTGCTTGCGTTTACTTTTAATGTTACATGGATATTTAAAATGGCAAATTAACATCGTAAGCCGCCCTATGTGCCCTCGAGGTGTTAAGATTTAGATGACATTAATTGAAAAAAGATAGTGTGTGTGTGTAATGAACATTATTTTAATTCCATTGGACTATATGGTGACAACTATCAAGTGCAATTCAGAAACATGATTTTGATGAATTATATAGTATTATTTAATATCATATAACGACCCTGAATACGGAATAAGGCAAGGAAGAAAAAGAAGAAGAATCAAGTGCACTTAGGATATCGGTTACATACTTAGTTTGTTTGTTCAAGTTCATCTTTTATCGGTGTAATTTAATGTTTCCCGTTTCAGTTTCAGATTGAATTCTATTGGATGTTGTTATTAAGTTTCTGTCCTGTAATTTAGATAATAAGACAAGTGTATTTAAAATGTTATGCTGGCTAAACACAATAAAAATCATGTTTTTTTTTCAGACTTACAGATCTAGAGGCATATGCAATAAATAGTTTTTCAACGCTCGAACAAAATGGAATTGGATCGACCATATATTAAGGAAACATATATGTGTTACATATTATACACTTAGCTAAATACATACGGTAATTCAAGAATAATGTGCAACGACGTGATTAAAGGTCCCCAATAATTATTTGTAAATTATATACAATAGACGATATACACTAATATATAAATGAAAAAAAATACCGATCGTTATTGATTCTAGTATACTCGTAAATCACTGAAAAGAATATGTGCGAGTACTGAATAGAATTGGACATGATATAAGCGAAAATGTTGATATGTTGATAAATGATAGTTAACATAATTAACAAACTATACAATATATATAAATAAGGTATCAGTCACACATCTTCATTAAATTTTATGAAACAAATAAATCATAAATACAATTTGAAAAATTAATATAATCATTAAAATCGTCATGATTATCAATATCATCATCATCCCTATCGTCATCATCATCGCCATCATCATCAACATCAGAACCAAAAAATACACGTCTAATAATAAATTAAATGTATATATCCAATATGATTTGATGTATTCATAATTATATTTGAACCATTTGGTTTTAATTCGTCAACGATTGTTTTATTTAATTGATTTGAAGCAACAGTAAAATATCTAATCTCAATTCAGCAACATCACCTTCAAATGTATTTAATAATAAATTACGTTGTAAAAACTAGATCTAATGATGTCAATTGATGTTGATGTTCATCAATTTCAATGTTTACCAGTTAATTTCGATAAGAAAAATATGCTTTGCCTAATATACGTCCAATGAAATAATAATGTTTTTGATAATATTCAATAATTTTTCCAATACTTGGATTTCGATAAATTTTTTTATTACCCAACACACAACAATAAAATTAGAGAATTAGATAGATACGATTATTACGTAAACAAGTTGTAACAAAACAAAGATTGTAAGACAAAATCCACGATTTTGGTCAAATGCAGTTGTTATAAGTTCAAATAAAAATTCCTCGAAAAACACCACCACCATGTATACCAACAATTTCCTCAAAACCAACATTATTTACTATTTAAATTTGACTCTCTTATACATTGATGATTTTACATGGAATGTAACAACAGATTCGAGTGAAAATCTCAACACAATATGATAATTTCAGCATAACAAATAGGCAGGTAATATGATAATTTCAGCACATAGGCAGGTAATAAATCGAAAATTCAGAACAAACATTTTCAAATTGACCACACTAGCTTTAATAACTAATTATAAGATCTCAAGAAGCATCTACAATAATTAGTGAGATTTTTACAACGACCTAATAAACAATATATTACTCTCATGTACGCACTTTCGCATGACTATCACAAATGATATAGCAACAACTACTGATTCCACATTAAATTAATCTTTGATTCCCCATACAATAAGAAAGTTTCTCAACGGTTCTTTTAACACATAACTTACTAAAGTGATACTAATTTAGTGCAATTTCTACCTACATTCTAATTACATGTAAGTAATGTAAGAAAAATCTACAAATTTCCTTCACATACACCAAGTACTTTGATATTTTAAAAAAAAATGATCATAGGATAAAAACTTGAGCTGTCTCTAAATGTGTTTCACGTCACATCGCATCACATCAACAATTATGTATAAATGTTTTATGGAATTTTTTAAATAATTTAAGTGGATTTGGTTGTTTTTGATATTTTAATTGTTAAATTAAATTGTACATTTGAATTGAATGATTTTGATGTGTAATTTTACCTATACAGAAAATAGAAATTATATAAAAAAACACCATCATTAATTGAATTTCGTATATATAAGTGGTAGCTGTCTGCTTAAATGAGACTAGATATCGGAACTGAGGCTACAAATTAATTTTATTGTGTGTCGGTTCGATATTGTTCAACTAAAAATGTTAACCTGTAGACCACATGGGTACATTCGACAGCACTACATTGGCAATATGAATGTAACATATCAAATAATGTAAACTCAAACAACTGTATTTAAAATTTACCTACTAGGAATTATAGGATAAATTACAATTATCCGTTTATATAATGTGAGTATTTAGAGTGATGCATAAGTATCCAGTTACCCAAATAATACTGTGTAATAAATGTACAACATTTATAAGATGTCCATACAAACGACGTTAAAACACATGTACTGCATGAAGTAATTCAAAGATTTACATGACTTGGGAGCACCAAATTTCACAACGAATAAAATGCCAAGTTGCAAAGGTACTTATTCAACTATAATCTACGAATTAGCGATTATCTTCAACTATACGTGAATACTACATATTACATAAAAAGAAATTGAGCAAAATTGATTACAGTAATATAAAGATGATCAAAATCAATTACTTGTAACAATTTGCTAATTCCACCTAAGTTACATAATATGATTTTAACGTTTCCTATTAAATCGGAATATTCTATTATACACAAATAAGAACTTTTCGTAGATTATACACACATCCGTATTCATTTTTATTCTAATTTTTTGGAATTTGTATATTTGTAAGGTAATGAGAAAATTATTGTGTTTACAAAAATAAGAAAACAAAGAATTCATCTAAAAAAGCAAAATAAAAATAATATTTATTAACTCAATTTTGAATGAAGGCTCATCTCTGACATTTATTGAAAAAAAAAATGTAATAAAAAAATCCTTACAAATCCGAATGGAAAACAAATGTTAATCATGTTAAATTTTTTTTTGCACCAAATTCAAATTTGAAATTTTCAAAATATTGAATATTGACGCTCTTTTTATAATAAAATAGGGCGAATAAAAGATACTCTATTCGCTGGAAATATACTCCATTCGACAGAAATGCGCATACAAAATGCGTATTTAACATATTTTATTATTTGAAAACATTTTTAGATAACGCATGCTCTTCTGGTACGATTTTTCATTTCTGTCAGGTACAATTTTCTTCTTAATATTCGATGTATGGGCGATGTGTCAACTTGTGTCATATTGTCATTTTTTTTGCTTTCGCAAACTGTAATATAGAAATATTTAAATAATTTAGTTATTTATTACAAATTTAATTAATCATCTTAAAATAAAATGTACACTTTATTATTATGTAATAAATTATTAATAATTAATTAATTTGTTATGGTATGAAATTGTCTAAAGATTGGTAATAAAATGAAAATTCAAAAGTTGAAAGTTGAGTTTTATTATAATTTTCTAAAATTAACAATAAAAATATTCAATTTGTAAGTAAATTATCAACAAAACATATTGACTAAATAAATTAAAAAGAAGAAGATAATACAAAATATCCAGAACTGGTTGGTGGCTGTAGTTATATCATCATTTTAACCAGAAACCATGCGTTTTGTTCCATTCAACACAAAAAGAAGAAGTACAAAATATCCAGAACTAGTGCCTGGTAGTTAAATCATCTTCATTAACAAAAGAAATAATTATATGCATTGCGTTTTGTCCAATTCAACATAAAAAAAATAATGAAATTTATGTATAGATACTTGTAATTTCATAAATAATTATAAAGGATTCCAAATTGACTGCGAATGCGAATTAAATAATGGGTCAATTGTAGCTAAAGAATGGCCACAAATTATATTAACTCGTCATTCTTACATCTGTAGTAAATCACATCAATTCCACAAGGGGTAAGTATTTTTACTTTTTCAAATTAAGTCACAAAACATGACATAGGACTCATTCTTATCAAGAATTTAAAAATATATCAATTGACTTAACATGAAGCAAAATGCAAAAATAACAGTTACATGTTCTGAAATCAAATCTCATGATGAGTCTTGTGAATGCACAGGTTTACTCCGCACAGGAATTTGAAAATGCTATACAAAATATGTATAAAAATAAGGCACTTGAATACAAATGATATTATTTCCGATCTTTGAAAATATCTGAGACTTAAATTGCAGTAATATGAAAATGACTAGTTTTGTGGTTGATAAAACATTTTAATATTAATTTTCGATACTTGTAAGTCTTATGATTATCGCGAAAATACTAAATTACAAAGGTTTTTTTAAATTGGAAAATATCAATAATTGTGATCTTTTACAGGGTTTTGTATTTATTTATTTTATTATTTATGGAACACTGAAGATTGCCGATTGAATTAAATAATTGAATATCTGATCAGTCAGACCAGAAAAGTTTCAGTTACGTAAACAAAATCTTTTGTTTCTATAAGTTATGAACTGGCGATGACACAGGGAATGTAATTAAAACATATTATTTAGACAATTGTTGTAGCAGAATGTCTAGCATATATGTATAAAATGTAATAGCCATTACTAAGTATTTTACCGTTTACCGTTTACTATCTTCAACCGCTTACGAGAAATTGCAGTTCTTGTTTTTAAAGAAAAACGTTGGTAAATTTCATAGGTTTGTGGATTTGTATCATCACATCATAATGTTCAGATGATCTATTTTATTTAATATGCAAATATCTTAGAAACGGTTATAGATAAAGTTTTCGTGTCTGAGGATAAAATATGTAGAAATTCGTTGCACATCTTTTGTAATTAAAAGCGATGCTGACATTCTTATAATAGCACGAGTTTTTGTGCGTTTTTTTATACTAATTATTGTAGCCGATTATCTAGCATATATTTATAAAATTTAGTAGATAAAAGTTTTCGTGGCTGAGGATAAAATGTGTTCTGTACGTCGAGAGTACAGTTGAAGAAATTTGTAACCAGTAATGTTATAACAGTATTTGCCGTTCAATAGCCTCCTAATTTTTAATAACCTATTTGACAGTGCATTTGGCTATTCCACACAGAATAGTTAACGATAAGCTCAACCTGGTGAGCTCATCTACCTTCGATTCTCTCAGGACCTGAAAGGAAAAATGGCCATCACAATTCGGTCTAAATATCCCGAAGCCTGACTCCATCAGCCATTTTAGACCCATCGGTGTACCATACAATTGTGTAGCTGCGGTAAGGTTCGGACGACTTATTTTCCATATCACTGTCTGCTGCATATAGTGACACCTTAAACTGATTTTTAAAATTATACCTTGTTTACCTTAAAATATTTTAGTATATATATGTCCAGACAAGCGACGTACGCGTACCTCGAAATTTAAACGTGCGAGCAAACGTAAATTCAACAGAATGTGATTGTGGCAAACGAAAACGTGTATTAAGTGTGGAAATGCCCGATATAATAATGCCGGTAATCTCAACAGAACAATTGACATGACAAACGCATACAAATAGTGCAAACATAGAATCGAATTTTTGTGTTCTTTGGGTCTAGTAACACTTCCTGATTAGATAGTTCCTTCTTTTTATTGTTTTTAAGCATTTGTAGAAGCTTGTTTTTAATTTTTTCATTTTATAAGTCGTTCATATGAAACCATATCCTTCAAATGGAGTTGCAGAAACTGTAGTTTCTATCAGGCGAGGTGAATTATAATTTTGTTGGATGCAATGCAAGACACTTTCCTCAAATTCGATCACAGTGGATTTCAGCGAAGTAAAGCTGGTTATTTCTTAATACTGAATAAGCTGCGAAAGAAAAAAAATGTATTTATTATGTATATATATATATATGTATATGGTTCCTTTATTTTTCTCAACGATTTATATATTTTATAATAAATTTACACATGTTAAGTCAATATATATATATGATACTAACCGCCGTACTGATCAATTAGAAATCAATAATAATAATTATTATACACATAATATACTCGTATATAATGTGAATATAATTCTTCCTATAATTTTTGAGCAAATATTTTCAATGTGTGTGCATTCATTTCGATTTTACAAAAATATTATGTGAAAACAATGGTATTTTAATTTTAAATTTTAACAATTATAAGATAAATATTTTTAAATAAAGTATAGAAAAATATGAAACTAAAAATGTGAAAACACTATGTTTACATAAATAATACACGATATTTGACTAATTAAAGATACATATTTAGATGGTAACCAGGTAACGAATAGATTGACCGAATATCATCAAATTTACACCATTTTTTATTACCGCACAATATGTCACCAATAGAACAAGAAGGTATTTACTGTCGTGTTTGTCGGCTGGTTTGAAGAAACATCTCATCAACAAACTACTAGGTAGCTGGATATTTATGCATTACTCTACAAAAAAAAAAAGAAAAATACTCAAATGTATAACCGGATAATTATTATAATTTATCCTATATTTTTTGTTTTAATTTCAATTATAGTAATTTGAGGGCACATTTTGCACGCCCTATCCAATCAAGTGGTGTGTGTACATGTTAAGATGATATTGGATGGTAAAATAAATAATTTGTTCGAATTCTTTCATACTTTGATATATTTATGAACTACTCTTTATTTTCCTTAAAAAATCTATGTAAATTTTTTCTGAGATTTTTTTTTTTTATTTATGCAGTGTTAGTTTATTCAGTATCTTCAACCTTTTTCTTTAAATCTTGCTTATATCACCCAATGCTGAGACTAAGTATTGATGTCAGTTTTAAAATATGTAATTTATATTCATACATCGTAAGTAATCATTAATTCTGTTTCCTGAAATAATATATATTTTCTAGCATAACAATTTAAGATTTATGGGGGTTTTTTTTTTTCAATTTGCAAAATATTATTTAAACTTTATTTTACTAAGATGCGATGATCTATCTGTCTATTACATTTAAAATTTCAATTTGATGACGATGACCTTAAATGGCTTGGTATTATTTTAATTGTTGAGAAACCTGCTGTGTTTTGTGTAACAAATTTTGCCCA
Organism: Penthetria funebris; assembly: GCA_027564355.1. Taxonomy (NCBI): domain Eukaryota; kingdom Metazoa; phylum Arthropoda; class Insecta; order Diptera; family Pleciidae; genus Penthetria; species Penthetria funebris. The sequence goes on along the minus strand of JANSTX010054100.1, from coordinate 1,724 downwards.
CTTTACTATCCCGAAATTTGGAACACACTAGAAATATTCAGTCATTTTTTCAATCACTCAAATTATAATATATTTTTTAATTTTATATTGAATTATATGATAGCTAATGTTTAATCATTTTCTTTTATTTTGCTAAAGCACTATATATGAATTGTATAGTCTTAAAAATCAGTTATGATAAATATGACTTCAAAGATAGAAGAATGTCTCAAATATAAAATACTATTATATATAAGCTTATTTATTTAAGCACATAAATTTGCTAACGTTATATAATGTATATAATACATTTTTTATGCTTTAAATATCAACAAATTAGCATGCAAATAATGCTGTTGTTAGCAGCAAACGCCACAGAGACAAACACACACACATTTATTTGTGTGGTTAATATAAAACTTGCTGAACCTAATATATTACCATTTCATTTAATCATTTTAACATTAAAATTTATAATTAAAATTGATATTTTTAAAAATGAAGCAGCAATAAAATATCTCATCAACAATCAATGTTTATATAGAAAAATTTATTTTCTAAATAATTTTCAAACAACCAATTATTTTTGGTTTTATAGTTTGTTTTTAACAATTATATTTATTAAAACAATTAAATTACTTAACGTAAACAACTTATAATAGAAAGAAAAAAAAAAGAAAGAAACATTATTTTATTTAAAAAATAATAATAATATAAAAGGCGTATGATTTTACCCTTGCAAAAATAAAAGGGAGAAATTCATACATAGTTTCAGACATGTATTATTGGTTCTTAAAAATTTATATTTAATATATTTTCAACTATTATTTTATTATTTTATTTAATGCTATGTGCTACTAGTAATTGTTAATTGTTTTATTAAAAAAAATTATAACATTTAATAAAGTATATACATTAATAACAAAAGTTTCTTCTCTTTGGCCGTAATTAATGCCATTTATTTAATTTTTCATATTAAATTTTTTTTAAATAATATTATGGCTCACAATAATATAAATTTTGTAGTCATTAAAAACTATTAAAGAAAATATAAATGATATAGAAGATTTTTAACTTAACAAATCAAATTGAATAATTTTATTTGGTGCTTGGACACAAATAATTGACCACGTAGATATGCAACCCCATTCTATTTTTATTAAGATATAATAAGAAAATTTAAATATATACATTCAAAATTCTATGAAATAGTACCTCACGGACTTATATAATTGATGTTCGAATAATCGGTCACTTATAAATAAAATGTCTTTTCAGTATCTTGCATTCAATTAATAAAGTGAGATGTGATTATCAAAATTTAGCCTGTACAAGTAATCAAGCACATATTAAAATTTTGACTTGGAAAGTCTATAAATTATAAATAGAATTACGATTCTAATAAGAATATTCTAATTAGACTCGTAATTCTAATAAGAACATTATAATTCGAAACGAAAGTGTCGTAAATGGGCTTACAGTCAACATTTCAATTGCTTTTTGAAATGGGTTTTTATCCTTTCTTTTATTTTTCTTTTAATTCACGCTTCAAGAGAAACATTTACTGTTTCGTATATGGCATTTCTAGTTATACACCTAAATTGCTTTAAATGGAACATAGACAACATACTCGTATTTATATTGACTATAAAAATGTAAATGGAAAGTGGAAAATATTCCAAATAAATAAAATAAAATTTATTTTTGATAAGAAAACCGAAAAATAAACTATTTTATTTACGCAA
>JANSTX010054097.1:0-11342 GCA_027564355.1 Penthetria funebris | reverse complement strand
ATATACTATCATATTCTTAACGATTTCGTATAACAAAGATTTTCTCAATCTTTTACTAATCGGCCCATGAAATGAAGTGAATTTTGATTGTTGCTCATTTCCCCCTAAAATATCTCCATTATTCCTCATCTCACCTATTCCATATGTACCCAGCACAGACTTTTGACCCGTGTCACATGAGTCAACTTTTGAATCATTTGAGGTGATACTGTAAATACTGGATTGAATTAGGTATTCTGTTCTGTAATTTACTTTTAATTATCATCATCTCATCATCACCATCTCATCATCATCATCTCATCAGTGCAATAATTACCGAGCAAAAAGTAAACATACTCTGCTGGGTTAACTGCAGACCGTAGTTCTATAGTCTTATGAGTTTATTAACATCATAACTCCTACAGTTAACGACAATAAAAAAAGAGAACATTTGACAAAATATTTTTAAAAAAAGACTACAAAAAGTAAATACACGAACATTATTAATATATCATTTATTGAAATCTTTCTAAAGATATATAATACGTAATTAATCATTCGTTTTCATATTTGCTTGAACCCATTAAATCATGCAACAATTTGTGGTTATCTTTTACTTCGTCATAGTAGTTTTTGCAAGATTGATCCTTGTTATTGTAGATTACTATTAATATTGCTTTAACAGAATCAATCGTGAGTCGATTTTGCTCCTTTATCTATTACGATTCAATCATCGAAAATATTCTTTCAACATTTGCATTATGATCGGCTATAGCAAAATAAAATTCACAAATTTTCAATATTTCTGAATGAAATTCTGGATTACTGGTTCTTTGAATTAATTTTATTCTCATTCGGGTATAGTTGTTAGTGTCATCCACTCAAAAACATTCAAATCCTGAAATTGTCGTGTCCATGATATTAATTGCATCATTTTTAAAACTATCGTATTGAATTTGATCACTGTGATCGTAAAATGCTTGAAACTGTTATTGGTAAAAAAAAATTTTCAATACGGTGTTGGAGTGTATTTGTAAGAGATTTTAAAGTACAAACAGTTTCCATGATAGAAATCTTTTGTGATTCTAATATTTTAGTTTTTTTTTCATATAAAGTATACATAACGGATGCGCGAACCACAGCAAAGCTTCACCCAGATTAGATTCAAAAAATGTATTTCAACAGTCTTGGTCAACTGGGATTTTAGGAACATGGATATAATGAGAGCCAACGTGTAGGACTAAGAGATAATAGTTGTTTATATTCAACTTTTGCAGATTCACAGAGTTCCTTCATTTGCACAGTTCTCTCCGTATAAAATATTATATTATAATATTATATTTAACTGTATCCCATTTCTCAAATAATGGAAAAAGAGAACAGAAAGTGGATAATCCAGAAAAAAGAGAACAAGAAAAGATCTGACTCAAAAAAGAGAGTGAAAAAAAGATCCGACCGAAAAAAAGAGAATATGTTCTTTTTAAAAGAGATGTTCTGGCAACCCTAGATTAGTTATCATCTGAACTTTTAAAGCAGTTTGAGGTTATACATTTTAACCAAGAGCTTCTATTTAAACATTCAAAATATATGATAATATTATTCCATCTTAATCCAAGTTAAATCATAATCGACCTACGAGTATATGCCACAAAATTAACTCCCATCCTAATTATTTTTTATATAAATTGTGTATTTCAAATAAAAATTATGTTAATAATTTTTTTTTATACAGATTAATATAAGATTTTTTATACAGATTAATAACAATAACAAGGATTTGTAGTAATATGAAATTTAGAATGTAATTTTAGAAGGTTTGAAAAAAGGTTTCCTCTAACCCTAAGTTATGATATATGTGTTATACCATTTTTATGTATACTATAATACAATGGTTATACTTATGTATTAGGTTCTTGAACTTGTTGACAAATTGTTGGGTAGTTGAACTTCACAATGTATTATAAATATGTGCCAAATAATAGTAACTTGCAAATTATTTATTTAACATAGCATCTGTTACATATTTATTTAAAACAATTTTAAGTTAAATATAATTTTACGTGACCCTCACAGATTTTTTTTCGTTGTTATATATATATATATATATCTGAAAGCGGAACATCTTCCGTATATTTGTTCGTTCTGTAAAATGTTGCTTATATTTTTGTATTACATTATAATTATTTGAATAAATAAACGATTCCTGAAAGTATTTCAAAAATTTTAATTTAGTTTAAAATTTCCGTCGTTGTGTTAATAATAACTAAATAAAAGATAATAAGATAGGTAATAGATATAAAATGGTATGTATACAGGAATTTTTAATATTTAAATTAAATAATTTAATGATTTTTATTATTAAATACATTTATGAATATATAATATGTAAAGCAGCGTAAAGTTATTAAGAGAAGAAAACTACGAAGACTGGTATGTTTGTATATCAATGTTGGTTTTGTGTTCCTTTTTGTACGTTGTAACTACTAATAATATACTCGTTGTAAACATCTACAATATCAAAAACACGAAAAAGATGCACCCACTTCTTGTTTATATTTATATATATATATGTATATATATATAGTTTCTTAAGTTTCTTATCAAAGTGAATCTTCATTATTTCTAAATTATGTCTACTCAACTTCCTATCTATTCATCTTGAATCAAGAATTTATTAGTTACCATGTTTTCGTTGCTATTCAAAGAAATTTATTTGTGACTTAAGTAATAATATAAAGTATTTAAATACACACAACCATACACACATTTCATCATTTAGGCTTCAAGGGCGCACAAACAAGACACAAATTATATTTTTAGCCACGACCAGACGTCATAGACTGCCATATATACTGTGATCATGTTTACGATGCTATTGCGAGGTGGTAAATATAGGCTGAGCAACCCGAAGTTACTCCATTCACCACAATATATATATGTATATATATATGTGTTATATCTATAATCCTCAATAAGTTCGTAGAATGACATATAGATGACGCCGCTATTGACAAATCTATATGATTTTTAGGCAGTACCAAGTTCCATAACAAGACATTTCAAAATTGTATGACAATCTGACGTTTAGTTCACAACTTACAGTGGTTTTAGTGGCGCTACTTTTGTAATTTCCAAAACAATGGAAAAATCTGAATTCCATGTTGAAGCATTGCTTTGTAATGGGAAAAAATATCGCAAAGATATGGCTTGCCAAGTGTTATTCGGACTATGCTCCATCGAGACAAATGGTATATAAGTGGTTATCTGATTTTAAACGCATCCGTACAAACACCGATGATGATGAACGCTCTGGTCGTCCGAATTCAACTGTTGTTCCAGAAAACTTAAAAAAGTCCACAAAATGGTTTTGACCGATCCTCAATTGAAGTTGCATGTGATAACTGACACCTTACAGATATCAGAAGTCAGTGTATTCATCATTTTGCATGAAATGGATTCCGCGTATGCTCACAGTCAATCAAAAATAACAACGCGTCCGCGATTCAGAATGCTGTTTGGAGCTATTTCAGAGCAATAAAAAGATTTTTTCATTCTGTATGTGACAATGGATGAAACATGGACAGCAAAGGATGAAAGTCATCCAAAGCGACCAAAAACGCAAATGTCAGGTAGTAAGGTTTTGGCCTTCGTATTTTGGGATGCTTACGGTTTTTTTTTTCGTCCATTACCTTGAGAATGGAAGAACCATCAATAGCGAATATTATATGGCGCTAAATAAAGAAGACAAAAGTGCTCTTCCACGAAGACAATACACCTCGTGTCGCAAGTCGATCGCAACAATTGCAAAATTTCACGAATTGCACTTTATCCGGATCTGACTCCCAGCGACTACTTTTGATCAATTTTCCTCATAAATCTGCATTTATTTCACCAACGACCCGAATAATGTTGAGAAAGAAGTCCATTGGAGAGATTACACGACCATTGAATTTTTCTTTCAATAAATTGATTGTGTCACGAGATGTATATGGTATGTTGCAACATCTTGTTGAAACCACACGTCAAAATTCGATATCATCTAATTCATGCTAAAAAAAAAAAACAGTAATTATGTTTCTGTAGCGATCAAATTACACCTGTGGACCATAATCTAAATCATACTGTTAATTTTTGTGAATGGAAAGGTGTCTCAAGAACAGTATGTGGGTTTTCTTCACTCAAAATTCGGCAATTTTGCTTATTTACGAAGTTATTTAACCAAAAATCGCTAAGATGATTTTTTCATGAAATAATGAATCTGTTTCAATTTCTTCTAAATTACCATATGCAGTGTTATTGGATGCGATATTTATAAGACTACGGACCAGCAATTTGAATCTTAAATAAATTACCCACAGAAAAACAAAATATAATAACTATGTACTAATGAAAAAAAACACAATAAGTGATGTGTCCGGGGAAGTAATAGATGAAGTAGAGAACTTTCAATATTTGTAAAGTAAGTTTTTTTGACAATTGATAGTTGTGCAGAAACTAATGTAAGGTTCCGCATACAAAATGCTCGACAAATATTTGGTATACTGAATGGAGTCTGGCGGTCGTAACAAATTACAAAATATCTAAAATTTCGAATTTTTAAAACAAATCATCGGTATAGCATGACTGCGAAACTTGGAAGGCGACAAATAATATCGTGTCACAAGTTTTCGTTAATGGGTGCCTCAGACGCATATTTCCTGGCCAATTATCAATACAGTATAAAATAAAAATTTGTGAATACTGGTAATGATGATGATTTTATGCAATATTTTGTTGTTACGAGTAACTTCTTTTTATTTGTCTATCTTCAATCTATTTTTCTACAAAGTTCTGTCATCTGTATCATCAGTCTTTGCATTTAATTTTTTCATATCATTTTGAACAAACTATACACAGATTGATTTGCTTTTCCAGTACAATTTGACTTTTACTTATTATATCATATAACATGCGATATATGATCCTGTATTGTATCAAAAAATTGTTGCATATAGCATGAAAAAAGATTATTGGATTTAATGCAAAACCTTGATGCACACCAATCCTAAAATCGAATGAGTTAGATGTTCCACAATTTAGTGCTGGCCTTTATTTTTTTTATTTATATATTTATAATCAGAGATATTAGTAACAGTTTGAGATCTTTATATTTTCCAAGCGCGTTCTGAAGATGTATGAATGGCATGGCGGTTTTTTTATTATATCTGTACACTATACGAAGCGGTTAGCATTTTCTACAATATTAATTAGATCACGGTGTCTTTAGTTCAAAACTTTTTCCCATATTTTTAAGGTATGTCAAGTACTTCTGTAATTATTTTTTTTATTATATAATAAATTTATTTGTTACCCAGATATTTTCAAGGATCTGATGAGATGCAATTTGGTCTAACTGCTTTTGTTTCGGTTTATTGTTTTTCACTATTTTCGACCTCCTTTGGAATAATTGCATTATACCCAAATTAGGATTTGATTCAGGAATCTGCTGATGAGAATATTCTGCATTCAGCAGCTGATTAAAGTATTGATTTTACCTATATAGTCTTTAAAATATTTCAAATTAAGTCACTTTGAGATGAAATTTCTATTACCTTTGTATATTAATAGATGTTCATTAACACAAATGGTATTATTGTTTTGTTATTGTTTTTTTTTTTTTGTAACTCACTTAGTTCGATTCAAAATGTATGAGTATGTGCTTGTCTTTTCGATATTGCTTTGGATTCATCAGATTCTACAGATATTATTTCTCTTCAATCGCTTCCAATATTGATATTGGACTACAATGTTTATCTTCAAAAACTTATTTGCCCACTGATTAAAATAATTATGTTATATATAATATTCAAAATTCGATTAAGCTCAACTACTATACCTAAACACTTTCTTTAAAATTTACTAGATATATGTACAATGTCTAACAAAATAATTGTATAAATAGAATAATCACTAGTAGAATATATAAATAAATAGAATAATTCTTAGTAGACTATATAGAACTAATAAATGTAAATGTAAATAAAACCAAAAATTGTAATAAATATTATTAATTTTCACTAATTTTAATTTTTTTCCAACAGGGCATTCTTCCGAATGATATAGCCTATTTGGGCTCATATAATGTTGTATCCATACATAAACATCCAGAATTGGCTGCACAGTGTTGTAAGCTTATAAATTCTGAGTGGCCAAGAAGTGAAGTGGCACGTATGCGTTCATTGGAAGCATCATGTGATAATTTGCCAACAAGTTTAGTATTAACCACTAATAATAATCAAACTGTTTTAGCGCATTTAAAATTGAGTGACATTCCGACCAGAGTGTTTAGTTGTTTTGTCGAATCAGTTGTTGTCGATCGAGCATTTCGTGGACAAGGTCTTGGTAAACTAATTATGAGATATGCCGAAGATTATTGCCGGGAATTCCTTATGTTACAATATATTTATTTGTCAACAATTGATCAAGTTGGTTTTTATGAGAGATTAAACTATTTGATTTGCCAGCCAATTAATATGTATGGTCCCAGAAATTGTACGTTACCAAATTTAAATAATTTACGTAAAACTTATATGAAAAAAAAATTACAATAAATTTTAATTTTATATGTTATGTTATAATTTAGTGTTAAGTTATAATTTTAGCAAGAAAATAATTTATTTTTTATGATCATATATTTTATATATATTAAGGAATGGTATAGCCGAACAGTGAATTTTAAATAGTAAATAGTAAATAGTTTCTATACTATCAGCTTTACAGTAAATATTGATACATATCTACAAGCCTACATACGAAAAAAATTTGATTAAATAGTAACATCTTCTATATTTCCATATTTTTTTACAATATTTTAATCTGTGCACTTCATCGTCTTAACGATAAATGCGATAAATTAAAAACAAAAAAAGAAGAATTATTAAAGTTAATTAACAACCTATTGAATACAATCATCATATCGATAATTCGACTATATTGATAAATAATGCAAATTTAAATAGCTATAATTAGTATTTCCAACTTGAAAATAAAGAATCAATTATAAGTGTACGACTCTGGCCATAAATGTAATCCGAATGAACGTAAAATTCGATGACATGATATATGATTATATTATATTACAATATTATATAATCATCATAATCGAACCAGCTATTCACTAGATCGATATTGAAATTTTTAGTCGACTAACGAACATGTTTCAGAACCATTTTAAACCAATATAGTTTTGCGGTTGTAATTTAATGTTATCATGTGTATTAGCAATGCCAAATTAACATCGTAATGCACCACTATGCATAGAGATTTAGATAATGATAAATCTTTCATTCTTTACCATATTATAGTCTTCCGTAGTTAAATGAATACGTTTCATTAAGAAATTATTTGTATGCATTTTGAATAACTTATGTTATATTGAAATATCGTTTGTTGGTGTGAACTGTCGCTTGAAAAATTGTACATATTCCATTATATATTGCAATGATTACTGATAGTCTTGTCATAATCTTAATTAATTGGATACGTTATGAAATTAATTATTGAAATTTTTTCAAATATATAAATAATAATCTACAATTATTTTGAAACTAAATAAGCATAAATATGAATAAAATTGAAATTGTTAAAAAATTTAGAATACAAATTATTTATCAAATAATTTTGTTAATTCAAATTATAAATATAGAGATATAATCTTTTTAATTAAGGAGTTATTTGCAAATTTTATAATGCATTTAAAACTTAACATAACTGTTCATGATAAAAAAAATTAGAAATTTAAATTAATATGAACTACTTAATAATTTGTGTTTAATTATTAACAAATATTAACCAATATTTATTGGTAACGTATAATATATTTATAAGTGACCTTAAACCATAGTTATTAGTAAAGTCCAGTTCACAATATGACCATTAATTTAATCCTAATGTTCAAGGATGACGATGATCGATTGCAATTTATATACGTGTACTTTATTCATTATGAAACATATAGTCAGTCAGGCAAACATCGGAAATCGCTTCAACGTGATAAGCAAGCGGTTTACCCATCAATCTACATTGTTGAAATTACACATTTTAGTTTTTTAAAATTTTTTAAAATTTAAACTTTAAATGTACTTTTCATTGTATGATCTTATAAAGTCAAAAGCGTCAAATTCATTCAGTTCAGCTATTCTAATAAATGAAGTATGAATAACATGTAAATTTCATAAAAACTAAAACTTGCTTTAAGTAGTAAATTATTGATAATTTCATACATTTATTGCAATGATAATGCTAAATTTTGGCAATGAATTTCTTTAAAAGTTGTTAATTAGTAAAATAGTGTATATGTAAATCGAATCAAACACTTTTTATCTAGAATAGAATATACGTACTAACTGCAATCGATTTCAAAATAAGCTATTTATTGATTCAATAATTTGTTATTGATATTAATAAAATTAAATGTTTAAATATTACTTTAATATCAAATTTCTGTAACATAAAGTATTTAAATGTGTTAGTAGAAGGCATTTTGTAGTCATAAAAAACAATCCAATAAGGTATTTAAAAAAAAAAATAAATATCAATATATTTCTGGCCTAATAATAAAAACACAAATAGAAACTATTGATGTTTGTCACACTATTGCCCAAGGATGCCTCAATCTTACGATATGTTACATGACAATCTTGCATTATTAGTTCATGTACAGCATCGATGGTTTATGGGCACAACAACTGTTTTTGGACTACCTTCTGAGTATTTTAATGCTAAAAAGTGTGAACCTTTCCAATGAAAACGTCAGATTGCAACACTTTGTATTACCAAGCCCAGAAATATAATTAGCAACCTATGTACCATATTTTATTAATAATTTCATTTAATTGAATCGAATATTTAATATATTTTAAAAAAATATTAAGTAAATATGAATTTTGGGAGCTTTTAACAGATAAAATACTTAATATTTTAAATAATATATAAAGACTTAAAAATAATGCCAAATTTTTCAAAAAAAAAATATTTATTTTAATTAATTTCATAAACAAAAAAAAAACTATAAAAATATCTAAAATAATATAATAAGGAACCACAATAACAATAATTGAATAAAATAGAATACGAAATGTTGTTGTTTTTTTTTTAAACACCCATATAATACTTGACTACCCCACAGAATAAAATCCCAATAACAAATAGTTATGCTTTAACAACATTTGCCATACCACAAACTCTACCAACATATTCGGGTTGATCTAAACAGTCAATTAAAAATTTAGCCAAATCATATTTTGAAATTACACGTCCTGGCGATTTATCAAATACTACTTGATATTCAGAGGACGGTTTATTTGCAATATGTGGCGGTAAAATCGCAATATAATCCAAACCAGAGGCTTTTGTTAAATTAAACATTTCCTTATGCTCATTATTTAAATCTATGAATTGTTTTGGTACTTTATCATCATCATAAAATAAAAATCCTGATAAACATACGGACAGTTTTTTCACATTAATTTCCTTCATTACTTGAATTATATTCCTCATACCAGTTGATAATTCAGTTGTTGGTTCCAAACTAACTCTTGTTCCAAGTACGACACAAACACCATCACAATCGGCTGTTATTGTTTGTTTAACATCATCCAAATTAGTTACATTTCCTTTAATTAATTCGACTTTATCTTTAAAATTTTCTGGTAATGTTTTTTCATCTCGATATAGAAGACGAACGGCAATTCCTATTGCGAAAAAAAATAATTTTTTGTTACTTTAAAGCTAATACTTTTCCATATTTTCTAACTATATATTAAATAGATGAATTATCTGTGTTAAAAACCCATACTCATACCTTTTACAGGTATGAATGAAGCCGAAGCGTTGGAATAAAAACGGAAAATTAATATTGTAAATCATAAACTACTTTCAATGGGCAATTTCTTCTCGTTTTTTCTACTTTCTAGTTGGAATTGGAATATCATAAACCTAGCATTAGTATACAATTCCCGGCATCCTGTATTTCCCTAAAGAATTCTGGATTTTACAGATGAGAATGAGTTCTTGATCTCGGAATATAGTTCACCCACACCCAGTGACTCTGTGCCACTTCGTCTTCCTCACAATTCTTGCATATTGGAACAGTACCAATAACAATTTGTTACACAATGCCCAGTAAGTGTGCCTATTCCTTATTTCTATGCGTTAAAGTTTACGAAGTTATCTGAACCACTTAACCGATGAAGCATTCATTATGAGTTTTGATAGCTTTCATTCAGTTTTGATAGCTAAATATTCTTTGAATAAGCCTTTAATATTGCACTCTCACAAAGTGTTATTGACAGAACCAGAAATCGCCTCAGCTCCTATAAAATTCCTACTGACGCATTTTGTCAGATTTTTCATTACTTTCATACCAAAATGCGCGGGAATCCATATAAAAGATATTTGATTCTCGTGTGTGCCAATTAATCTAGTATGGAATAAGATCCTGTATTGTATCAGAAAGTACATAAGAATGATAAAATCTAATTGATAATTAATGCGGTTATTAGACACAAGCGTGATGATAAACCAACTGAAGTGTTCCACGAAAATGATCTTAATCTTTAGAACTGAAAATATGATATTGTGTTGCTTATAAATGTGTTAGCTTTAATGTAAAATTAATTGTGAAATGGAAATTTTGATAACTATTAAAATTGCAATTTTTTTTGAAAGTTTTCTTTATGATATTGTAATTATTGATTTCTTATTATATAGTTCCTTTACTACTGTAATTTTTAATTATGCAGTTTTAATATTGTTTTTACAATGCAATTTACTTAGCTATGTAGATACAATTTTGTTTGTTCCTATGCTCCTAAATTTCCTCTCCTATCTAATTAACAACACTAAATGTTCGCTTTTTATTTTTATAATATTTTCTTTAATTAGAAAATTTCTTGACTGGAACATAAAGATTGCGTGGGATATTGGATGAACTATCGATGGATGGTGGCAAACGTGTTTCAGCAAGTAATATCAATATTCCTAACATAGTATTAAAATCCAGTGTTAATAATAGAATAAATACTTTGAGTATATGTTTAACAAAATGGATGAAATACGCCAAATTTTTACCGATGTTAATATGCACATTATTGGTGTTACGGAAAGTTGGTTGGATGATTCGTGTACTGCTAAGTCTGTTAGAATTTCTGATTTTGTAGGCTATAGAAATGACAGAGTAGCAAATTCCCGTGGATGTGGTATACTTATATTTGTACGCAAAGGTATTGGAGTTAGAATTGTTGGTAAATCCACTGAGCCAGGCGTGAATATTTATTTCTTGAAGTCACTTTAAAAAATGATAAAATACTCTTTGGTTGTGTTTA
>JANSTX010054096.1:0-11343 GCA_027564355.1 Penthetria funebris | reverse complement strand
TTAATCTAAAAAATATAAAAAGGAGTAAAAAGTTTGTATGGGAGATACTTGAAGGAGAATTCCAAATTTGCTCATCTTCGAACTTAGCCTCACAAATAACACAGATTAAAGTGATACGTGCAAGATATCATAGCGATATCTCGACCCATTCTCAAGTTATCGTGCGCACAGGCGGACGGACGGACGTACATGCTTAAATCAACTTTTTTTTCAATTATAAGCACTTCTGTGTAAATTTTTTTTTTTCTGAGATGTTAATTTCTAGGCGTTACATGAACGGAATCAAATACAATAGACCGTTGGAACTTCGTTCCCACGGCCTAAAAATGAACTCAAATTGAAAATATACAATATATAAATACTAACAGGACTTTGTCTTTAATGATCAAAAGACAATTTTGACATTCTCTGATGAATATTATTTTGTAGTTCTACAATACGAAAACATACAAAATGATCGCTTACATTTGTGATGAGTTCGGCCGTTGTAACCGAAAATGGTTGATTTTCGCTTATTTTGATTATCCTTGGTAGTTGTATTGAAGTTGTGTTGAATGAACCAGCAACTGCACCAACAAAATGTGTAACATGATACGTTGATCTATTTCTAATTCGATTCCAACAACAGAACATTCCAACAGTACTCGACACCATGGTTGGTAAGATTGTATTCGTATTCTGCGTTGCACTTCTATATTGTGTGAATTTGGTAAGTTTGAAAATGAATAGTCTAAACCCCATACAATTTCATTTCATACAGTATCCTTGCCGCAGTAAATAAATTTACTTTCCCATGGGCTAACATTAATTTCATTAACTGGACTAGAACACTACTAGTATAATTTATTTATTAAATTAACTATTCCAACTACCCCATATAAAAAAACTAAAATATATTCCTATCTTTTTAATTATGTAATGTAGAAGTTAATTACTCTCTTTTCAAATGTATTTTATACGATATTTAATGTTAATGATAATGACTAATAATCAAATCAATGTGGGCGAATTTCACAAACCCGTACATTTGCCTACATTAGCAAAGCCGCAATAATTTTCGTGCAAATGCTAACTTTAATGGCTTCTACGAGTATATTGATTCCTACGGGAATGTTCTTCGAAAGTGTATTAGGTTATTATTCTTGAAGTATTTCAAAGTTATTATCGAATATATTTTTCTACTTCTTCTTCTTCTTTCGTTAGGTCATACATAGACCTGTGTTTTTCTAATAATTTAGTTTTGAGATGCGTATGTAAAACTTTCTCGCTATCTCTTCGGATGCCTTCCAATAGGTCGTGTTCCACTTAGGTGTTGTTTCATTGCAACATTTGCAATTCTATTATTTGGTACTATTTCAACATGGTCTCTCCAATAACGCCTTCTGATTCGTGTCCATCTTACTATGTCTTGAATTTGACGCGATTCTATTATTTGGCATTCTATGGACATGGTATCTCCAATAACGCCTTTTGGTTCTGGTCCATCTTACTATGTCTTGACTTTGACATTTATCGTGAATATCATTACTTCTGATTCTATCTCTGACTGCATGACCGGTGATTGTACGTAAGATCTTCATGTCATCATTTCTAATTATGCGGATTTTCCACTATGTTAAAATGGGTCTTACGTATGTTTTATAGATTCGTACTTTAGTTTGTAGCAACATGAACTTGTTTCTCTAAATGGCGTCGCGAAGATATCGAGATATTGATGCAGCCTTGTTGGTTTGATAGCGAACTTGGCTGGATGTTAGCTTCTTCTAAAATGTTTATAACATCGTCAAGTTGAAAACGGTCGAAAACTTGACCAAGATCGACAAAATACGTGAAAATCGGTGTGTTGTATTCAATGGACTGAAACCCATTGAATATAACACACAATACACACATAAACTGTCGTAATATGAATATCGAATCAATAGTTGATCTGTTCTTTCTAAAGCGGTTCTGTTCATCGCAAATCTCAGTTTGTGTGACGTGATTTCATCGCCAATAAATTTTAGAGTTTCTAAACAGCACTTAATACAGTGATACCAGTTTTACTGCTCTTTTTAAATATATGTATAGTTACACTAGTTCTTCTATCTGTGGGTATCTCTTTACGTTCAAGTAATTTATTGAACAATTTAACAATCTCAGTAATTAGGTTGCCCCCATCATATTTCAGACACTAGTTTGAGATATCATTCATACCGGAAGATTTTCTATTTTCAATCTTTGTGTGTTTTTATGTACTCTGTATTCTACTCGAGTTTTTAGGCTTGTGCATTTTAGGTACGCCTGCCGTTTTTCCGTTGCCAAAATCTTCACTTTTTCAGTAAACCATGGTTTAATGTTGTGTTTTGCATGAATATTGAAAATTAAATAATGAATATTTTGTGTTTGTTGTGTTGATAGTCGTTTTTTTTTTGGGCTATTTTTGTGTTTGTAAGATCTAGTATTTTCTCTTCATTGATGTCCCGTAGGAGCTTAGTACGCCAATGAAGAAATACAATTGCTCACGATAATTGACCAGGACATTGACAAAGTTCCATCTCCTGCTAGTGGTACAAGTTTCGAAACTAAATAATAGTACAGAATTTGCGTCTGGTCAGTCTTCTCTCAACAATATTCTGCGCAACCTTAATCACATGTCTCTTTTATTGCACATTAAAATACTCTGTCCATACCTATCCATTTTTTGGGTCCCATTTTACATCGTTCTATTTATTATTATGTGTCAATATAATGACATTGGCTAGAGCATCGTATCTAATTAAATCTTTATATTATACATTACAATTTCAAATTAGCTATTAATATAATTCAACATTGACATCGGTATACAGAATATAATAAGGTTATATTTGATATAAGACAAAAATATATACGACATTCTTTATCAACATCTTTTGTACTTATTAAAAATTTAATAGATGTTCATTCCAAATAGCTTGACATCTGTCTAGGTTGATACGCAAACATTTCATAATTTATGTTAAGAAACTCATAAGGAACTTATTAGTCGTGTATTCCTCTCGCTTATAAAATTCCATAATTTCCGAAAAGTTATTCAAATATTGACTAAATTAAGTTTATATCACGATCACGATATATTTACATGATGGAAATGTGGAAAAGATAGACAAGGAAAAAAATGAAGGGAAATTCGAAAGGCAGATAAAGGAGAAAGCCAAAAGAAAGCTAAAAGAAATATTACATTTGAAATGAATCCGCATAAAGATTAACTTTTCCCATTACCCATTTTTCTAATACATTTTTTTCCCAGTTTTATCCAGTTAAGAAAAATCATTTACGGAAGGAAGGGATTTCGTATCATAATTTTAATTTATGGGTGGTTATATATGCTTGACAATTTATCATTTATATGCTTGTAATCGCTTGAAATTGTTTTAAAGTAAAGATATAGCATAAGAGTGTACAGGGGATGATGTATTCATTTTCGGGAATGAGCTATGACTATACAAGTAATGCAATGTAATTGGATATACAAAACAAGAAAAAAGGATATACATCTTCTTAAGTTATTCGTATATACGAGTACATGCAATAAATAATGAATTATGTAACTGGATGACATAGACTTATAATACAATATTTACTACTATTTGCATCATGGATTTATTGTATCGTATAGTGATTTAATGACAGGATTGTATTTTTGTGTTTAAAATCTGGTGAATACAAGTTTTCTGTACATTGACATCGAAAGGATTGATTGAAAATGCACAGTAATCCGTTATTTTAACTATTTTTAGATAATTCATTATCATCATCTCGACATTTATCCACATATTATTATCAGTACCTTCACTTCACTCCATCCCGTACCACTGATACTAGACTCCTTAATGACGGTTTCTGTGCCACATTGATTTTGAACGATCAGGTCGGTCGGCTATTACTCTGGGAATTCCAATCAAGTGCGTATTTTGCAATATCACTGACCGGTCTTCAAAATGAATGACCGTAATCCAATTGCACTTTCTTTGATTGAAAATTGTGTTCATCGCCTCCTGATCTGCCGGTCTCCACAAATTCTCATTTGATATTGTATTCGGCCAGATTATTTTAAGTATGCACCTGAGGGACCTATTGACGAGAACCTAGAAGTTTCGCAGCCATTCTAATAAACGTTCTCTTCCATATTATTTCATAAACTAGATCGTATGTTACACTGACAATTTCAGTCGTGCGGTATCATTGATTGGTCACATTGGTTATCGACCGTTCTATCACCTCAAGACACATCCGCCATGATTCACCTTATCTAAGCAACAAAAATCTTAGCTAGTTTTATTTAAAGGTGATAAAATTAGGTTTCCAACGGTCATATTTTGAATCTAATGGAAGCATTTCATTAAGACTTTCACTCACCGGAAAGGTTGATCCTAACTCAGACCTATAATATAATATTAGAGAAATTATTTGTGTTAACGAAGCACTTATTTTGCATTTATAGTAACAAAATGAAATATTAGATTAGACTATTTGAACAAATTTGATTTAATCAGATATATCTATTGTATTATCTGTCACTATATTAATTTTATTGTAGAGTGGACTCGTTAAATTTTTCCATTTTAGTTCCAGACTTTTCAAAAAAAAAAAACAAAAATTAATCTAAACCCTTTATATGAACCTATCTGTGAAGGATCTAGATTGTTTTTCTATATTTCACATTATCTCATTATCATCTTAAACTAATGTCACAATAGCTCATAGAGGGATGCATTATGATGTTAATTTTCCGTTTAATTCATATTTAAAATCAATCTTCAACTGTAAAGTCACATTAGTTTCTAATATACTTTGAAACATTTATTTGGTTCACTAAAACTGTAAATAATTCGGTAAAGAGTCACAGTTACGTATTTTGTTAGTTTTTCCACCATAAATTTTCGAACAAGACATTAAACTTGTTTTCTTGCACAATAAAGAAGTATTTCGTTTCATCTCCAATTATACATTTGGTTTCCATTTCAATATGTATTTATATCATGACAAATTAAGTTTATTCGTAATTAGTAATAAATCTTATTTCTTCTTTGAACAGAAATGATCCCAGAATATTGATGTACCGTATACTATTGTTGACCTTTATTTTTCGATATACGACGAGTTCTAATTCAATAATTTACTATTCCGGATCACATCTAAGTAATTTACTTCTGACAAAAGAGTTTAGAAAAATAAAACTAAGAATCTTACTTCCAGTTTTTTTTTAACAATCAACATTTTCTCAAGATTTATACCATCATTTCACCAAATACAGTGTTTTTCTGGATATTAACAATAACTATATTTTTGCATTTTATCATGATTATAACTTCTTAAGAGCAACGTTACACATATACACCATCAGCATAAAAAAAAAATCGACATCCGCAAGAATTCATGGAATGGTAATGTTAGAAGATTGATGGTATTCTCTGTCCGTGTTTGAACTGAAAATTTTTCCAGATTCGTCAATTTGGTATGAAGTATCTGGTCTTCTAGTATGAAGCATTTGTAATATTATTCATCATGAGATTATGTTTGCACGTCACGACTCTTCAGGTGATTTGCGCAATAATAATATGGAAAGTATTACTAAAGTCGCATCTATGTACAAAGAAAGGCTCTCACTACAAACTGATTCTTTTAATTTAAGATAATTCAGTGTCGATTCAGTGTATTAATTGCATATGATGAAAATTTTTTTTTGCCCATTTGCAGTTCTACAACTTTGTCAATCACTTTTATAGGAGAAACCGGGATAGTTATGTAGGCCTTAAATATTTGAGTTAATTTAATACACCGCATGGTTTTTTCCAGTATTCAGGTACTGGTCTTGTAATGGTTTATTCGCATGTGTGGGAAATAAGCTTTTAGCTCTTTTAATTTTTATCATCTTTACAAGTTTGTTCAAATACGTTACCGGATCGACATTATTTTGTGCAACGTCTATTTGTTCTTAACCATTCACAACATTAATATTTCTAAGAATCTTATAATGAACATTCTAAATCTGTCTCAGGTAGCTGTACATTTGGTGCGGTTCCTGAGTAGTGTATAGTGCCTGAACTGTTTTCCCGTGCAATTGTGATCATATGATCTGTGCTCATAATTCTGGAAAATAAATATTTCTGTGTTTTAGTGACGTGTTATTGTCTCATGATATTCCATAGTTGATAATTGCGAAATACGTAATTGAGAAATATAATCCTGTATAATTCAACTGCAAGATGTATATGCTTCTTGTGACTTTCAAATTAGTAGATTGTGCACTTAAAATATCTCGCTTGTCAATTACGAGTTGTTAAGTTTATGATATCTAAATTTGATTAAAGCATACCCGATACCTAATGCTGTTCAATGTCGGGTTTGATGACGGAATACATGATTTCAGGCATTTTGTTGACCCTGCTATTTTCGTGTTGCAATAATGACCTGGAATAATAATTTTGCGAATTGAATAAATTTTTAGACTCTATTTAATTTAAATTAAATACAAAAAAGGTTGTTATTTTTTTACCCATTTATAAGCTAATATTTATCATTCATGAAAATAATCCTTATGAATATAATAGGATGCATGTATTTATATAAATAATTAAAATACAATGTTTTATTAATAATACAGGAAATATGGATTAAAATGCATAAAACAATAATGCACATTGCACATTGTTTATATACTCATGATGGAATGCACTTCAGGAATCTCATTTGAAAGGATTGATTTTCCATTAAAATTTCTATTTACAAGTGTACTTATTCATTTGAATTTATAGATGAAAATCCATAATTTTTCTCAAGGATGATTTCCTGCATTTTATTAACAGATTTAGTACTAGCATTATTTACATTTCATGCATGATGTTCATTTTTGTTTAACTCAAAAGCCTCATAAACTTAGTGGTTACATGCAATAAGAGTATAAATGTATATTTAGGATTTATGCAACCGCAAAGGATTATTTGTTCAGGATAAAAATTTTATGAATGTACTCAATATTCGGATTGTGTGAAATATTGTTAAATATAAATTTTCGTACATGACTTTCATGTATGTAATATAATAATTTAGTGTACCAGTGAATAAGTGATCATATTCAGAATTCATGTAGTCTTTCCTTCTCAACACTATTACATGCTGGTTCCTCGTCATAGAACACGTAAACTTGCAAATCAAAACCATCTGAGTTAAATGCTAATAAAAGTTAGAAATACTTTGTTTAGGTAAATCGCATCTACCAACCAAAATACTGGAGCAATTACCGCGCCTCTTTTTTTAAATAAATTCATCTGAGAATCATTTGTCGATAATTGATGTACTTCGTGAATTGATTATACCAACAGATTTGACTGCATATTATGAACAGGAATCATGTTGTTGTCCTATGTTACCTTGTGAAAAAAGAGGTTAAGTTGATGATGATGAATATATTGATTTATATTCGAGAAAGTTTTAATCCATCATCATCTCGACCTTTAATAAACATAACAAACATTTTCCGATCCTAATGTATGCTGAACCTTACATCTGTTACAGCACCAAGACTAGGTGGAACTATAATGGTAGTGAAATCCATCCCTGTTTTACAGCTATATGTACAGCAAAAATATTATCAAACTATCCCGAATGTAAAACTCTGTATTGTGAACACAATAAGACAGTATAGTTCAATTTAGATAGTATTCCATAACTTTCTACAATCCATTTGAGATCAGCACAATATCCCTAGATTAAATTAGTTACTTTGCTTTCCGGACATTAAAATTCCTTTTTGTTTACTTTAACTGACGTCTTTGTCACAAACAATACATTAAACCTATATTTTTGGTCACGTCCATGCGCCAAAATTGACATATCGTGGTCTGTTGTCAATTTTACATTTTTATCTAACTGCCAACCCATGTTGTCTCTGTCAAAATCTGTATTAGAGCCACCCATATACTTATGAACATATTCGATCTCTTAATCTCAATTTTTGTCATTTTTAGAGCTATGTACGCGTATGATAGTTCTTTATTTGGGAATCCGACCGCACCTCATCGCCGTTTGCAAATTTGTTGCCATGTTTGAACTGATAATCGAACTAAATGTCTGGTAGCATTCACGGCGAGGTACTGCAAGGATCTGCCCAGGAATTTAATTCGTTTTTGTTGCTTATTCAAGCCCTGACTGTCATATATGTTGGTTAGTATTTAATTTTAAAAATCTAGTTTTCAACTTTCACTTTAATAATGATTTTCTAAAAAGATATTCATCTTTTTTCTTCATCTAACCGCATAGTTGAATGCGGAATTTAATCTAAAATCAGGAAGTGAAAGTTTATCATACCAGAACCTGTGGTGGTGTGGTGAGGCTTTTTTAAACCGATAAGCCTCTGGTACCCAGAAATAGCAAACAATTATAACTAACTGTCAGTCATACATTCCTGACTATTGTGTATTGTGCTTGTCTCTTTCCAGTGAATAATGTACAAAATAACTAAACGTTCTTATTGGATGGAAGATAACTTAGGGCATTAGGTATATACAAATATACAATGATAGTAAGGATTTAAGCGAATTATGAAATTTGTTCCTCATTACAGTACAGTTTAGGTATAATTAATTAATTAACTAAACTGCAACTCCACAGTATTCTTCCTCGTGTATGTCGAGAATTCAAGCACTATATACACAATCTCGTCAGTACTTGTATGAAACCATGACAAATCTGTAACATAATAAATTGCAACTTCTGTAATGTATTGCAATTTCTTTAATGTATTTATCAAAGCGGCTAATTAAATCGAAACATTGGATACATTTGTATATTTCACACACGTTATAGGAACAAGTAATTTATTTGCAAGTGAACTTCAGTCAATGAAAAGTTGTAATTCGCTTAATTTCTTGTTTATATAACTTTAATTTCAAATTCCCATATCAGCAAGGCAGTTAGTTATTTACAAATTTCCTCCGTATGCAAACACTTCCTATATTAATATGTAACGTCATTAAATGGTAATTTTTAATAAAATTCTAATCTTTTATGTAAATTCATTAGGAAGTTGAAAACTTCAAGTTTTTATTAAAGAAAAGATATTATTCAACTTAACCATTATTGGGATTTCTTTAGTAAATAAATAACGTTCCACCTCTGGTTGTGGTGATATTTCAGAGCCTAATGTATGCAAATACTTAAGGAGGGTAAATCAAAAAGTTTACTTAGGATATTACTAGTCATATAATTGTTCATTTAAAGTACTAAAGAAGTTCTAATTTATTTCAATATTCTATGGTAATTTATGCCAAAGTTTACCTGTAGCATGAAAATTAAATAATATAACAATAATTTTCTATATTGAAACAATTAGTACTTCCAAGATTTGACAATTGGTGTCGATAGTACTGAAAAGTTTATTGTATTGCGCATATACAATAGATTCGGCTAATGGCGTCAATTCTTTATGATTCCGAATGAAGCGCTTACCTCATAACTTCTACACTTTTATATTATTTTATTTACTACTCCAACCATTAGTTTGTTCCAAAGTTCACAATATTTTAATATTTTCAAGAATGGTTAGTTTATCACGCCGTGCACTCATCAATCCATTTGTCCAATTCTGTTAGTTTCTGACATTTCTCCTTCTCATTATTAGATTTCAAGTGCCATCACTAATCCATTCCTTCGATATATAATTAATGAAACCATGAACATTTTCACAGAATTGTCTCAGTGCGCATGCGTATGTATTTCAGTTTTGTCAATCGTTGTCATATAGTAAGCGTTTTGCGAAATCGCTCGATGTTTACAACATTTGACGTTTCTCGTACAATTAAGAATTTGAGCAGTTCCAGATGCGAACACACAGCTACCAAGGTTTTTTAAATTGGATATTATTTGCTAATTGGGTGCCCAAGTACAACCACCCATCGCCCTTGCAATTTTAGTCGTGTTTGAATAGATTTTAATATTAAACTACGTTTTCACGTTGGTTTGAAATGCAACTTACTGCTGTGATTGAACTCAAACTTCTTCCGTTTGACATACAACATAAAATTTTTTGGATGTATCAAAATAGGTCAGAGTCACATATTCGTAGACATTTTATTATTTATATTTGATTATTGCATATAAAATGCATATTTTGAACTAATTTAATTTAATTAACGTTAATTATTTTATTATAAATTATCCTTTTTTTATATGCAAGTTAAAATATGAATGAAAAATATTTATAGAAACATTTTTGGCATGCTAATAATTCAGAAATAAATTATCAACATTAAAATGAATATTTACGAACGAGCGTAATGTTTTGAATATATTTGCATACATTATTATATGTACCATTAAAAATTGCAAACACGAGATACCAAATTAATAATAAATTACACATTTAGAAAGAATGTTTAATTTAAACTTATCCACGGTTATTATAATGGTAACGATAAAATTATATGGCAAGAAATAGAAGTGTGCTTGAAAAATTAGCATAGTGCGTTCCAATAGATTGAAAAGTGATGTGAATGGCACTAAAGTCCATCACTGGCCGAAAATAACGCGAATTGACATGTTTCAATTTGCCTAGGTTGGTCATATATCTTTGCGACAGATTATTTGTGGGGATTTCCTTTGACAAAGGTTGTCGCAAGCAATGATCGTGTCGTGACTGCACCAATTGAACTGAATCGTAATCAGGGATGTAGATGTAGATTGTAATGAGGATATACTTATCCAAAGGAAAATAGTATCAAATTATTTTCTGGGTAAACAATTTTTGCTCTATGTTTTAGAATGGTAATAAATGCTAATAATATTTTTCACCATTTCGGTACATGAATAGCATTTAGCTAGTGTTAAAATTCATTCATCGCAAGATACTATAATATACAGCTCTATTCGCCTACATTATAATAAATTCGGCGTCTGAAATTAAATTAACAAAAGTAGTGATTTTTGTTAATATTTTCGATAAACAACTAAATCCTTTATTGTGCCAGTCTTCACTGAACTTTGTCTAAGTTTTAATTTCAGTATAACGATCACACGCAAACATGTGCGTCGGGGAAAAATGGTAATCTCAATTTCCCATGTAAAATGGAGGGTATCACTTTCTTCAGTTTTCCATTCACCTATGATTTGGATGGTGGTATCAAGTCAGCCGATGAATGTATCGTACTGTGCAGGAATGTGAGCGTGTGGTATTCGTTGTCATTTCCGACGAAGTTTTGATTTCTATGGGTTCAAACTCTCATATTTATATGCATTTAAATATTGGTGCACTTGCTGGTTCACCTTAATGCCCTGATCGATGAAAACGAGTCAAAGCCGATACTATAAGAAACCGCACAGTTG
>JANSTX010054095.1:0-11344 GCA_027564355.1 Penthetria funebris | reverse complement strand
AAAATAAATTAAAAATAGAAAAAACAAAAAAAAAAAAAATTATAAAAAATTAAATTAAAAAAATAAAACAATAGTTTTATCCAATTAAAAAAAAATTGTTTTCAATTATTTGTTTTTTCGCAATTACTTTTGTCTTTTTTAATAAGTCACATTTTTGTCAGATTGTTTAAATGCACACTGTACTGTGAATATACATTTGTGTTGTCGTCATTTTGGTTGATAAATTATTCTGAAATTTTTAATAAATTTTGATTTTTTAATTCCGCATTTCAAAAACCAAAAGGTTATTAACATCATTGATATTGAATAGGATAACTAATGATATGCACACACCCACTATTTTTTATGTTTTTCTTGTTTTCTTTTAACAAGAATAACATAGTCACCCATTTAAAAACAGTCCTCTTGGTCTATATTTTTTTTTTAAAAAAAAATTTCAAAATACAAACAAAAAATAAAAAAAACAAACTTAATATTTAAAAATAATATTTTTTTTTAATAATACATGCAGAAAGAAACAAATTAAAAAAATGAAAATAAAAATCACTTTATTGTACGAGTACTTTGGGCGTTGCACTTTTTCATGTTAATTTTATAAATGCATGGAGTATAAAATTTTGTTTCACTTATTATTGTTGCAATGACATTCAAATTAATAATTTTAAAGTTTAATGATATTCAAATTAAAAGTTCAAGGATCTTTCATTAAATTACATGAACATGCAACAATTTATGAACCTCAGATGAGCTCATCTTTATAATAATTTCAAAAGTCATTGAATTTAAAAGTCACTTGGATGACAGGAATCATACACAATCGTCCCTATCGATAACACATTAAATTCTAAACATTGGATACTTTTCTCGAAACGTTAAAGGTTATTCAATAAATTCAGATTTTTTTTTAACTTAAGTATCAATTAATAGTTTGGTTTTGGTAGTTTTTTTTTTTTTTAAATTATATTTTGTGACAAAATTATAAATTATAATAAATTCGGGTATAATTCCACAACATTATATGAAACGGTTTTGTTATCTATCAAAAAAGCACTATCACACTTGAAAATTTTTAATTGACATACATAATTCAAACATAATCGTGCTAGTATAAGTGACAAATTCCATAAAATTAGTCTATAAACTGCAGTCATTCCTGAAAACTATGCTGTGATGTTAAAACAACCTTGGTTATTGATAAGCGTCAAGTATGAATAATCGTGCACGCACAATAAACTGTGAAGAATATGTGTACTCGATGGATAACGCAAAAATTAGCAGAATAGATGCGTGTCAATTGAAGAAATGCAAAAGAAAAAAAAAAATGAATTTGTTGCATCAAACAATGTTTACAGCATTGTCAACATCATCTGTTTGCGGCAAAATTTACCAAAACCAACAAAAGTAACATATCCCTTGATGGTAAATGGGGTCGAGACTCTTGTGGATAGAAGAACTGTCAATGGTAATTGGTGTACTAACTTTTGTTCATCAGATGTCACCAGCGTCGTCTATCGAAATCCGTAGCATATATTGTTTATAAAAAACCAAATATTATTAAGGGCACAACATAAGATTTAATCACCATCATCTCTAATTTCACGTCGCACATATCACATGGGCCTTACACATACATGACGCTGGTTGTCTTGCATTCACCTCATTTTCACTTTAGTACTAACCTTCAAAAGGCAGCTGTCAAACTTTCATGACATTCTATTCATTAGTTTGTGAGTTATTGTGCGCTAAGAGTGACGCTACTTTTGTGATTTGCAAAACAATGGATCAAAAACAATTTTGTGTTTTAATTTTACACTGCTTCCTGATGACAAAAAAAAACCGTTACTTTTATTATTTGCAAAACAATGGATCAAAAACAATTTTGTGTTTTCATTTTACACTGCTTCCTGATGACAAAAAATACCGTTCAAGCGAAGCAATAGCTGGAAAAGTGTTATGGGTACTCCGCTTCATTAGAAACAACAATAAAACGTTGGTTTTCTGAGTTCAAATGTGGTCGACGCAGTGGACGCCCAAATGAGACGGTAACACCAGAAAACAAAAAAAAAAAGAAAAATCCACAAAACCGTTTTGAATGATCGGAAAGTGAAGTTGCGTGAGTTAGCTGACATCGTAAAGATATAAAAAGAACATGTTGGCTTTATATTGCATGAGCATTTATCCATGAGAAAGCTCTGTTCAAAGTGGGTGGTGCCGCATTTTCTGACTGTTGACCAAAAACAAAAACGTTTTCATGATTCTGAGTAGTGTTTGGCCATGTTTAAACGTAGCAAACCGGAATTTTTGGGTCGATATGTGACAATGGATGAAACATGGATCCATTACTACACTCCGGAATCAAAACGATCGTTATCTGAGTGGACAGCAAATAATGAACCTCGTCCAAAACGCCCGAAAACACAACCAATCAGCTGGAAAGGTTATGAACTTGGTAGTTTGGGATGCGCGTGGAATAATATTCATCTACTACCTGGAGACAACGCACCGTGTGTCACAAGCTAATCAAAACAATGGCAAAACTTTATGAATTGAACTTTGATATGCTCCCGCATCCACTGTATTTTGTAGATTTGGCTCCCAGCGACTACTGGTTGTTCGCAGACCTAAAAAAAAATACTCGCCGATAAGAAATTTCGTTCAAATGAAGTGGTATTGTGGCCTATTTTGAGGGAAAATATATATCGTTCTACAAAAGTGGTATTGAAAAATTAGAGCGGCGCTGGAATGATTGTATTACTTTTGATGGAGATTATATTGATGAATAAAGCCAATTTTCAATGAAAAAAAAAAACGTGTTTTCTTTGTTAGGCCCGGGGCTTTTCAGCCCATGTGTTACGTTATTAACGAACTTCCGCAATTGTTTACAATTTCTAGTAATCACCTTCATTTCAATTCATATATTAGTCTTATCATTGGTTCCAGCTTCTTTAATGGACAGTTTTTGGTCAATCAAGTCTTCTATTACTTTGAGGATTCCATTGAGGAGCATATGCGGCGATATGATTGATCGGTCGCCTCAGTATAGAACCAATTGTTGTCTCTACTCTTTCTAAAAGCCTATGTATTTTGAACTTAATATTCATACTCTCATAAATTTATGTAATCCTGGTGAGTATTCAAAATTTGGTAAATCAATGCTTATTTGCCTCTTTTTTGAAGATCTGTGAACAAAGGAGTTGAACTTTTAAGCAAGTATACTTTTTGGGGACAGAATGAGAAGAAAATATATCATGGACGACTAAAAATACAGGCACATAATTTACATGAAAATAAGCAAGACTGATCCTAATACCAATACGATTAATTTTTTCAAATTACTATATCTGTTTAAAAATATTCAAAATTTGTTAAATCAATGCCTATTTTCCTCATTTAATTACATACCAAGAAGATGTAGATCTTTCTTCGGTTTCCATTCACAGAATCTCGTTCAGTCCATTAACATTGAGTTTATATCTGGTAAATTTCTGTTTCACCTGCGTCAGCTCATGACAGTTCAAGTTTTGAGAATTGACATGCCTAGTTTTACAGCCAATTGTCATGTTATGTAATAGACTGTGATTTTTGCGAGATTCTACAATTTATGTTAGTATCTTTGTCACATTCTCTAAATATTATTGTAAAATCTGTGATTATTGTAGTAATGTATGCGACATCAAAGTAAACCGTCATTTGCCATTCTTTAGAATTATTATATTCATTTGAATATTGTGAACCTGGTTTATTCATACATTTGGTTGTATGTTATAATATAACTTCTGCGATTATTATACATATTTTATATATGCTTTCTGACTTCTAATCAGTCCAAAAACTAAGTAACATTCGAATATATCTAAAATCTGTGTTCCTAAATCAAATTAAAAATTCACAAAATGCACTCATTTTTTATTAGATTTTAACTTCTAACGTTAGTTTTTCTAGATGATAATCACAAATATTCATATTCTAATATTGCTTTAAGTGCTCATAGTTTTTATCGTGTAGCATAAAAAAAATTTGAATATGTGAAATTCATTGGTAGACAGACGACTTATGATTTCATCAATGATTTCATTCTATGTCTTCCATTCATACATCAGAATGATGGTTATAAGGAACATCGTAACATCATTCAAATTCAAAATTATTATATTCTTATCATCATGGACATTGCATGGCCAGGCAAAAATAATAATCTTTATTGAAAATCACGACTTTAAAAACATGACTGGGATCCATTGGGCTCGGATTAACTGACATTCTTATATATACATCATCTTACAATATATATGAATATTCGTTTATAGACTCTGGATGGAAACAGACCAAGAGTCATTTTGAAATAAAATCAAAGATACTATAAAAATAAATTTAAAAAAGAAAAAAACATAGCAAACTTATTTTTATTTTATATTTTAAAATTACTTGCTGATGATGGTATAGTACGAATGTTTATAGATTTTTGTACATCAAAGTCTCATATTCATTCTTCTTCTCTATTGTTAAATGTTAAAGGTATGGTTAAATATGTCATGCACGTTCAATTTAAAGAATTCCAAATGTAAAGAATATTTTTGTTGTTTGTTGTTAGTGCTAAATAATGTATGGTACTACTCTCCATGTATATTGAAACGTAATTTGTTAAGGCGTGAATTGGAATATAAGAACATATACACTAAAATTGATGGTTGAACTAATTTTCCAACAACGAAAAATATAAGTTTATAAGTAAACTTTTGGTAACAACAAACAAAAATTAAGGAATTATAAGCACGTATTACCAATATTTATAATAAATTCGATAAACGAAAAAAGAAATGCTCAATATTCTTACAACATTTTGAATATATGGGACAACAATTGAATATGACGCAATGTTGGAAGTATTTGTCATAAGTAAAATTAGAGATATGTAAATTACGAACACTAATGGAGCAGAAAAATTCACTTACAAAGCGAAAGCAACAACATTTTTTAATCCATTAATCCATCAGAACTAATGGCGAAAACAAGAAATCCATTCAAGTTGTTGATGAAGATATCGATCGATATGTCGTTAACGACGCAGAAATCCAACCCCTTTTTGTAGCGTTTTTGGCCACACACAAAATGCGATCCTTCCATAGAAGAATCTAGACCCGAAGAATTACGTAGCAAATCACCATCAAATAGTATATTTTGATCCGAAGTATTTAACTTGTATGAAAAAAGGCATAACTTCGTTTTATTCGCATTGAACATTACAGGATTCCTCCGTCCCCATTCAGAAATTAAATTTGTTTACAATATTGCCCATATCATTGTGATGCGACCTAACCATAACCCCGGATGACTTTTTTTTGTCGAAATAATAAGAATGATACAGAGTGCTGTCATCAGCGTAGCTATATATTTGACTCGCAGTTATTGGTAAGAGACCATTAATAAAAATTAAAAATAGTATGGAAGACCATACTTAATTCTGCGGAACATCCGCATCACATTGAAAGCCATTAAAAGTGACGTCATCGAAAACAACCCCAGCGACCCTCAGAAAATTTTGAAACTACGCACTCAATTTAAAATAAATACCATAAGAGCCCAGTTTCCATAATAATGCCCCATACCAAACTCTGTCAAAGGCTTATGTCGAGTGCACGCACCATAGTGTCACCAAACATGTGCAAACTTCTACTACAAATTTCAGTTACATATGAGTCAAAATATCAACCGGTTGATCTCAAAGATCGAAAATCGTATTACCGATATTTCCACGATGATAGCTGTTGCTGAAACCGCCAATATTATGCCCTCCCTTCGGAAATTTCCACTTGACACTAGACAGTCTTAATCATCACACATTCGAATTCTGTGAAAGTACAATTTGGTAGCACTGTTCAGATTTAGGGGCACTTTCATACCGTGCACATTTCATCTGTGCAACCATTTTACTGAAGAAATGTTTCCTGAACTGTACTGCACCAAGAAGTTTTATTCGAATATTCACGGGTATATGTACGTAATAAATATTTTCATCTCCTTCCGTGAGCCGGATGAAATTAGTCATTTTGTATGCATGCATTAATTCCTGAAAAATGGCTTGAATATATAAAAAAAATGCAATCTCACGCCATAAAATTGATATATGATATATGTACTGATTGCGTGATTGCGGTACTACAGCATCGAATTAAATATTGGTTGAGCCACCTCAATATATTTGTCGGTCACTCCATTCACCACCAGCCAAGTGCCCAAATGAATTACAGCCGGTTGAATTTAATTTAATATTGAACTTAGAAATTATATATTAGGTTCTTAAGTGGCTTGATATTATTATAAGATACTTGTTCCTGATGGTATTCCGGCCATAGATCTTCAAAACTGTTCTTCATCATTGTTTATGCTATTTCGTTACATATGCACGATTTTTTTTTTGCAATTTGCTTAGTTGCCGATTGTATGTAATTTGGCAAATGTTAAGCCTGTTTTACATAAGAGGTTCTATAGCCATTACTTCAGTTTTATCAAAGGTCTTAGAAAAACTTATCAACTTCAAGATTATATCATATTTTTTAACTAACAATGAATGAAGAGGAAATATTATCAGAGAACGAAGTTGTAAAAATATTTTATCCCATAAATAAGATTCACCTTAACTTCATTGTACTACGTAATTTATCTAATTGCATTCTATGACACTTTATTTATCTAAAACAAACATCTGGACAAAATTGTAGAGAATTGACTTGAAATGGAAGTTATTTCCACGAATTTTATATGGATCAATAATATAGTGCGACTCATTAATATGGTGGTTTGTGTCAAAATATAAATCAAACAATTAAATAGTCTGAGCTATTCTAGAAAAACATTATCAAATACTGTTCCATAAAGTGGATAATACAAAAGTACTATAAACAAATTCTATGATACGAGACTGTTGAATAATTTAAGATTCCACACGTATTATGAGTGACGAACAACTTTTCTCGTCGCTTTGTGCACAATGTTACTGATATTGACATTTGACTAAAATAGTTAGTGGTGTTTCGGATTTCCATGGTAACAAAAGAGCGTAAAAATGCAAAATCAGTCCCATTTTATTGGAATAAAGCTTTTAAATGCTTACGCTAAAAAATTGAACAAGGAAAAAAATACAGAAAATTGTGTGGAAAAATATTCCACAGCTTCCTGTGATTTACTTAAATAACAATTAATGTAATATCATGATTCCATAAGCCAAGTGTACATGGATCCTGGCCGGACCCTAGACACATTTGAATAAAAAATTATACAAAGCGAAATATGTATTGGTATTTCGAGAACAAGGGGTTTCCTCCTGTGCCATTTGTTAATGATTAATTGTTCGTAGTAGGTACTTTTTCCTTAACCATAGGTTTTCCAAATTAAGTGAAATATCTTTTATGAAAATAAAACTAATTGTTAAGATTAAAGTTGATGATATTATTTTGGCACTCCACAAATAATTTTATATGACTATATATCTCCTCGTTTAGTTTTTCAAATGATCCATTATGCGGGCTATAAAAGATGTCATCACATTTTGTAGACAAAATGCGAAGCACTTTGTGATTATACTTGGTAATATGCTAACATAATAAAAACTCCTTCGTACCTTATCCATTCATAGCATTTTATAATAGTTCCAAGGATCGCACTGCTAGACTTTAATGCGCCACTCCAACCAAAACTAATTAAGTAATTAAAAATTCATTTACGTATGCTGTCCGATGATCTAATAAAAAAAATTCTTATTTTTGCAGCGTTGAATATAGGGGCAAGACGCCGACCACGATGGATACACAGATTCAAGATAGTTGAATAACCTTTATGTCGTATACTTGTTTCTTACTTTCAGATTCCAAATTGATGTCGATCATGCAAATTCGTGCCGAATATTCTGTTGTACAACAATATCGCAATATATTCTTTTGAATTAAATTCATATAAACATATTCTCATTATTATGAACGTATAATCCATATCTTTAATTAACCCATCTATCTACTTTCATAAAAAAAATCTTCTGAGAAACGCAACCAAGAAGCGTAAATAAGTGATATTTCTTTTTAATTGCTACGAAACTAAAAGCTCTCCACTTAACAACACATAACATTACCAAACATATCGATACATTCTTAGAGAGATTGTATAAAAGTACAGAATGTGATGGTATTACGAAAGAGCTGGTTGGTATTCTTGTGGTAATATAAAGATGATGGATTTTTTTCTTTTTTTTTTTTTTTGTAAATCTTCGTATTTTTTTTTTTAAATGAAGAGGAAAGGTACACAAAATACAGCAGAAAATACTGCAAAGATCAAGATGATGATGGCAATGACCTCTAAGATGACGAAAAGCTTGTTTTCATTCTTACCACTTGTTTATTGCTGATGCTGCTGCTGCTGCTAATGCTACTATTGCTGCTGCTGATGCTGCTGCTGCTGTTGTTGTTCATCTATAAAATTAACTCTTTGATTGTATGTATACGAAGATGTGTTTGTGAATTTAAAATATGAAAATTAACTTTTAAATTACAATTTGAATGGATTAAATGGAGTGATATCATAATTAATTTTTTATTCTTATAAGCTGTCTATTAACATATCATTCTATTCCATCATCATTACACAAACATTGGCAAATAATTTAATAATTTATCATAATGTTTTTAGTAGATTTTAATTTCCTCATTGATATTTACCTACTGTGGCAAAAAATTGCAGTTTGAAGACAATGCAATTATAATTTGAACAATTAATTGTGCGTATAATTAGATTCATTGGACAACGACACAATTACAGTGCTAATTATCAATTGAATAAATAAATTAAAATTTCTATGAATTTTTGCTTCCTTGATTAAAAAAGAGTGTTTTTTTTTTAAAAAAATTAATCATTGTTTTTTATTCAAATTGTTTTTAATAACAATAATAATAATTTTTTTTTTTCTGATATATTGAAGAATCTTTTGTGCAATATCATCATCGTCATCATTTATATAGTGTCTTAAACATATTGAAATTAAAGTCTGTTTGAAACACTAAAAAAATGTGCCTATATTTTGATATGACTAGCCATATAAAATGATCAGGAAGAATATGGCTTTATACTGGCAATATACTGGCTGTACTGTAGAACTCACATGATAAATAGGTATCTCAATCAAGGCACCAGTGCTGAGATGTTGAACAACTATTTCGAAATAATGGTTCTCATCGGTACAGTAATTACCCAGCAGAAAAAATATATAAATGTTATTTACATTTAGTATAAATAAAAACTGTGTCAAAAGGTGAAAAATTGAGAAAATAAAAAATAACATAATTTCAGTACAATAACCAATAATTCCTTGTTAATCATAAATAACTATATGGAAAGACTTCGTGTAGAATGGTTCTACAAAAAAATATGTTACATTTAAGTGAATGCTAGAGATGTTGAACCATTAATGATTGTTCGTATATGACTTATGGTCCAAACCTTTGATCCTTGAAATATTAAAAAAACTCAATTCGACGACAGTGTTTAGAGAGAATATATGTTATCTAAAGTTAAAATTTGTTAATTTTTTGCGGTTATGATTTCGTTCTGTGTATTATATACCAAACTACTATCAACATCTATACGTTGATAATATCGGGTTAATTGACCAGATCATATAATCTATCGGTCTCTGATATGCGTAGATGTTTCAATGGATGTCTAAATCTATGGTGTATGGGTTAACCGAATCTAATATTTGTTGTTCCGCAGCGTTTTAGTATGTAGAGTCTTTACCGATCCACAAATTTCTTCCAGATTTTTTTTAAAAATTGTTTTACCAATGTTCTGCCCAATGGCAATCAATTGTTTTGCGGAAAACTTATCATAAATATCTATATTATTAATCGACAAATGGAAAAAGTTTTTAACAAATATATCTTAAAATACTGCACCGATTTTGTTCATTTTTGTTTTAAAAGAAATGTATTCAACATGAGGATGTGTCTTCTCAATATTTGATGATGGTGGACGGTTTATATTTTATTGTATAATATTTTCATTGCTGTATAAACTATTGCTACTACAACGTAGAAATAGGCTACATGCGAGACAATTAAATAATCCTGATGTAGATATTAACACGAATATTACACCCAATGTTGAAACGATTCTTGCCACGATCGCTACTGGAACTACTACAGATGTCATTGATACTCTTCCCCAAACAACTAATATCTTAATTGATTCCTTTAGATCGGTCTTGAATAACAATCCAATTAATGTTGATTCCAATAATCTTGGTGAAGTTTCATTACATTGTTCAGTTTTATACGGCCCTTCATTTTATTTCGGAAATTACATGTGGAAATTCAGAAGCATTCACTTCATGCTCATAAAGGTCAAGTTAATTTATCAAATTTAACTTCATCTCCAGTTCTACAATCATCTCTCATCGAAGGTATCCATTCTACAAATTCCAATTATAAGCAAAAATGCAAAAATTTCTGTTAACAATATAAGATCGTATAATTCAGCATTTGCAATGGCAAGTTCAGAAACAGATTTGAATCAATCGGTGCTTAACGGTGCGTTTCATTTTAATATTCATAACGTTATGTATCATAGCGTTGGTGGATTAGCTCCGTCACATGGTATGAATTCCCGTTATGCACAGTTATATTTTTATGAAGTTGACTTCGATATTAATTACATAATGAGTGAGAATCAAAATTTTAATTGTGATAAATTTGTTATGACTTAATTTATCCAATCATTTACATGCAGTAAATTCATATATGAAGTCTTTTAAAACAATGTCTGCTATTTCTTCAATAAATACAACTGCTGATATTGGAATGTATATTACAGTTGATCGATCAAGCGATCAAAGACGTTACAACAATGCTTTACATACAGATGTTGGAGCAAATTTTCCTATCTGAAGATGGTGCTCCACCAGGTGATCGTAATGTGTTCTTTCACGAAATGTCTGTACAAAATTCAGCACTTGATCTGTAGTGTTATTCAATTCTGTTTCCATATGGTGAACATGGTTGGCATAACATCGTTGCAATATGTATGTTTTCGACTTGGAATTCGTCCAAATATTTTAGACGATTACAATATATACGTTTAAATCAGACTTCGTATCGTGTTGATCTATATTCTAATTTATCTGATTATCTACATCAACGTAACGACAATAATGATACAAACATAAATAGAATTGGGCCGTCAAGTAATTTTACTATCTTCTTTCATCGGTTCTCCAAGAAATATGAACCAAAATTATTTAGATGCAATGGCAATTGTCCAAAAATTTGGTAAACCATCTTTATTTCTGACAATGACATGCAAT
>JANSTX010054094.1:0-11345 GCA_027564355.1 Penthetria funebris | reverse complement strand
CTTACGACATTTCCAACCAATTGGACAACATGTATTTGGCTCAAGATAAATTGGTGCACATCCTTTTTTTACTTTTTCCAGATCATAAATTTCAATTTTGCAATTTATTTTCACACAATTTTTATCGTCAGCAGATAATACCTGATTATTATAGTTTTCATCGCATAAGCATTTGTAACAGACGTCACTAAATCTTGTTGGATATATCCATTGTCCTTTATGATATGTTTCATTGTGATAACGACATGTATAAAGTTTTCCGACTTCACTCTCATCTAAAATAGGAGGGTAATAAATGTTTTTTTTTTATTGTATTTACATTTGAAATAAAAATGTGAAATCGACTTCGCCAAATATTTTTGGTTCATAAAAATTTGGAACAATTCGGTTGAATTGAATCAATATACGTAATATGATTCAAGTAAAATTTCGCAAGGAAAACTTTAATCGTCTATATATAAGGTTTACAAGAAAGTGTAATCTGAATTAATTGATATATATTCATATTCGAACAGATGAAAAAATTAAAAATATGAAGTGATTATGGGTGAATGGATTCAAAATAGGTATAAAATGATCTTTAAAAAAATTTTATATTGAATTTACGAAAAGGCATGATACGACGAATTATTAATTCATCTTAGAACATACATTTTGAAAATTTTGCATATGAGTAGTGCAATTTCAAAATGTTTCCCTGTATTCCATGCTGTAATTCCAATATAGTAAAGAGTTAGTACGGTCTGATGTAATAATTTGTAAACTAACGTTAATATATTGATATTATCACAATGTTTTATAAACTGATCGCATTTCCTAATGGTCACACAATAAACATGAATATAAAAACTAAAATTATTATGATTTATACATACCACAAATTTCGTTCACAGGGCAGTATTTATTAAGTGCATATTGTTTAAAACATGGTTTATTACTTGTATCTTTAGTTGAATTAGGACAGTCAATATTAACACAATTGAATTTTGATGTATCTGAAAATCTAAATATAAATTTTTTTAATTAATCAATTTAATTAAAATATATATCGTTCATATTCAATAGGGGAATAAGAAATGCATATACATATTTGCAACATTTGTATTCTTGCTAAAGTATTTCGGTTATTAATTGGAGCTACAAGACCAAAATTCGAATTTAATTTTAAATCAATTTAAGCACTTTTGAAGAACGCCGACTATCATATCTAGGTTAATCAATCCAGTTTAGTTGGACATATGGTGTCACCGGTAACTCGCCATCACAGATTTTGTGCATCATTAACTATTTCATGTTAAAGTAAAACTATACAATATAAGTAATTGCGGAAATTATATTATTTAATCAAAATGCTGTTTGATATTAAGAACTTTTAATAATAATTACGTATAGTAGTTACCTAGTACATTTGCATTGAATTAATCCTTCTGCATCTAAATTTTCTAACGCAGTATCTAATTCGTATA
Source organism: Penthetria funebris (assembly GCA_027564355.1). NCBI lineage: Eukaryota > Metazoa > Arthropoda > Insecta > Diptera > Pleciidae > Penthetria > Penthetria funebris. The sequence goes on along the minus strand of JANSTX010054094.1, from coordinate 9,879 downwards.
TGTTACCTTTATAATGACATTGAGTTGAATTATAAGCAGTAAAATCTGGACATTCGAATCTTAAATAAATAATAACATATGTTTAATTATATGCAATTATATGTTTAATTATATGCAATATTTTGATTTAATTGAATAATATTATATTTACATTGTTGGACAACAGCCAGCATTAGCTAAGTCAGGTTTACATCCCAATTCTTCATAATGCTTTGGCCACAATGGGCAAGGTGAACAATTCGCTGTAATTATTATTGCAATAAAGAATTTAATTTTTGTTTTTATATTTAAATGTTTAAAATACCATTAACTAATGCAATTACAGCACAAAAAATAATTATTGAAATCATTTCCAATTCCATAAATCTGTTTTAATATTTGAAATGAGAAACCATTAATGAATGAGCATACTTTTATATACATAATTCCAAAATATTTAATATATTCTAAATTACAAAAACTTGAAGGTGATTAAATATTTAATTGAAGATTTCTTGTATTCTGTTGTATTACAGTAGCGCATTTTAATTATATTAACATCTAATCATACATTTAATCCCGCATTTACTATAGTTTGCGAAAATATCAATAAAATAAAAAAATTAAAGAATAGCATGCAACATTATTATCTAAGTCTGGACACGATAGAACTTTAACCAATAGCCATAATTTACTAAATGGCAAATAAAGTTTGGTAACGTTTTAAAATATCGTTGCATAAATCTTCTGCTATATTTAATGTTTTGACGAAATGCATATTCACTATGTCGATCAATATGATATCTAATTTTTACCATAATCACATCGCTTGACTTTAAGATTTTGTGAAATCAATCATAACACAACTTTGAATATTACTCAAATATTCCAAACGAACTGAGTATATTATAATTTTGATAATATGTACATCATATAACATTACGATTACGAAAGCTTAATAATTTATCACTCCAGTACGCAATAGGTACAGAGTTACAGACAAGCATAAAACTGATCGATACACCAAATAATCGGTATTTTTACGATCTTTGGCCAGCACCACCACTGGTACCAGTCTCCTTAATGACGGTTGTTCGCCTCATTGTATTTGGACGCCCGTGTCGTGTAATAACCTGCGGATTCTAGTCAAGTGCGTATTTTGCAATATCACCGACCGATCACTTTAGTTTATGGCCGATCCAATTCCACTTTCTTCGGCGACAATTTTGTTCATCGCCTCCAGATCTGACAGTCTCCATAAGTTATCATTTGATATTGTATTTGGCCAGAAATTTTTTAATATGCGTCTATGGCACCTATTGAAGAAAATTTGAATTTGTGACACGATGTTATTTGTAACTTTCCAAGTCTCTCAACCATACAATAGTACCGATAAACAATTTGTTTTAAAGTTTTTTTGAAATTTGTGACCACCGCAGGACCCCATTCAGCATACCAAACATTTGCCGAGCTTTTTGTATACGGAACCTTCCATCTGTTTTTTTCACGTTTGGAGGTAAATATGAGTTAAGTAACCTTAATGATGGTCGGTCACTCCATTCGTCACTATATTAATGCATACTAAACTATTAATTGTTTTATTTCGCTGCATGCGTTCACCACCCCAAATTCTACCCCATATTGTGGCTGTTTGTAATTTGTAGATTAAACAGTTGAAACTCCACACACTATGGTTCAATGATGCCATCGGTGACACTTTAATTGTTATTTTTTGTACTCTATTATGTTTGGATTACATTACTACGTGAAGTAACGGATATGTATTAACCCGTTACTCAATGTAGTGTAACGACATGTGGTTTGCAGATAGTTGCCTCAATCGAAGCATTTCATCCTTATACATTAACTTGTGTGTGATAAAATGCTTTCGAGTTACAAGATAATTCAAATCAACAATTTGATATACTTTACTGTAACTTTGATGCACTGCGTGATTTATGTGTCTGATACGCAGTAAATTGTACTTTCTAAACTCTTTGACTATATATTAAACTGAAATATGTAAGTATATCAATAAAAGTGATCTATATGAATTGTGAAAATTATTCAATTATATTTCATTTTTAGTATATATTGGTTATATTCTAGTCATTACTAAAATTTATAAACTCATATAACTCATGTGGTGGCTGGTATATTTTGATTGTAGTTTAGTTCATATTTTTCTCTGAATTCCTAAGAATATTTTTGCGGGTCTGCGTTAATATCTATTTTCAATAAATTTATTTTTCGTATGTCTAACATACGAGTATTCATTACTAATTAAGTTTAAATAAACAAACCTTAAAATTAAGTGTATTTTATTTTTAAATAGAGATGTATCTATATATCGAACATTTGAAGATTAATATTGTGCATAGATCAAATTTCATTTCTCGTTTTAATTTGTTTGTCTTTTAAAAAAAAAAACCTGATGCATTAATTTAATTATCGTTTATTTTTTTTTTTGCACTGGTCGCCTATTCGTTTAAACTTACTTAGCTATACACCATATTTCGAAATATTATATATCGATACACGCAGATAATTATATGCTAATTGGTTATTGATTGTTTAAATTAATTTGAAGAGATAAATATCAGGGAGTATAACGATACACACACAGGATAGAATCTTTTGAGAATAATATTAAGAAACAGCTGATCCGAATTAAATAATATGGCAGGCAAAAGGAAGAGTAAGGTTGAAAATTTATAACACATCTCTAAATCAACGCATTGCTTTACGCGATATATTACCAAGGTTTTATAGCAGGTTCACGTTTACTTTATTCAACAGTAAACTTCATGAAGTATTATTGTCAAATTCGGGTTACTTACTGTGATTCCATTCATTTATTTATTTATTGTAAACAGATTGTAGTAATGAATTTTTTTTACAACAGCTCAATTCTCATATGTCTACTTCTTAAGTATATACTATGTGACAAATTATGTAAATTTCATCTAGTGGAGATGACTGATGGAACGTTTAATATTCATAATCATCATAATCATCATAATATTTTCTCCTTGATTCATTTTATCCACCATTTTTTTATTGTACTTGTAATGCATCCAACTCTTAAGCACTTTTTGATGAATAAATCAAGTGTCGTAACGTAGTGATATAAAACAAGTATACAAATAATAATGAAACACAGGCAAAATTATAATATTATAATGTTATTCTTTCGAAATATTGCTAATCAAATTAAAACACGATTATTATTTTATCATGCTTAATTTTACTTAATTTATAAATTACAATTAGGCTGTTTTGTACAGTGTACTAAAGGTGGTATTGAACATATGCATTCTAAGCATTTCTCTTTTATAGTGACACTTTCACCCTTTATTAATGTTAGATTTCCATATTCGCAACTCATTTCGGGATTCTTCAATGATCTTCCTTCAAATCCAGTTAAACTATCATTTTCTTCAGCTGAAAGAAATACATAATTTTAATTATTATCACCATCATCATCATCTTGACCTTTACTATACGCGGGAGCATAGGGCGTCAACGAACAATCGCTATTTTTCACGATCTGTGGCCAGCACCTTCACTTTACCCCATCCTTTTCCACTGGTATAAGCTTCATTAATGACGGTTGTTCGCCACGTTGCGTTAGTGCAACCGGGTTTTCTAATAATCGGCTGATTCCATTCAAGTGTGTATTTTGCAATACCTGCCAGTCTCCACAAATTCTCGTTTGATATTGCATTTGGCAAGAAAATTTTTAGTAAGCGTCTGAGGCACGTATTGACGAAAACTTGTGACACGATGTAATTTGTCACCTTCTAAGCGTCGCAGCCATACAATATTACCGATAAACAATTTGTTTTATTCGTGTATTATGTATTATTCGATCTGATTTCGCTTCTATGTATTATTCGATCTGATTTCGCTTCTATGTATTATTCGATCTGATTTCGCTTCTATGTATTATTCGATCTGATATCGGCTTCTAGGTCTGCAGAAACACTTAGCAGTACACCACACTACTTTGGTCCATGTGACTCGGTTTTTCGGAAAACAAAAGAGTTTCACCAGAGTATATAGTCCGTTCTCCGTTTCCCTTTAATTCAATTACAAATCTTAAAATAAAAATTGTAATTTCTTTTTTATTTGTTGTAATAATTGTATATAATAATACAATTGTTATCTTGACATAAGTGGTACCTATAATACGGTATATGATTCAATAGATTTGTGAAGGGTTCTTAGGCAAAACCATTAATTTACAAATACTTCAACCAAAGTAAATTTGAAAATATTATGCGAAGTATATAAATATAAAGTATAACCATAAATGCAAATTATATTAAATAAAGATTAAAATACTTACGACATCTCCAATCAATTGGACAACATTTATCATTTCCATAATATACTGGTGAGCATCCTTTTTTAAAATGATTCAAATTATGTAATTCTATGCCACAATTGATTTTGTGACAATTTAAATTCTCATTTATATTCGTTGAATTTTTAAAATCTTTGTCACATAAACATTTATAACATATTTCATTTTCTGGATAAATTATTTCACCTTCTCTATAAGATTTTCCTTCATAATAGCATTTGGACAGTTTGTTAATTTCTGATGTGTCTGAAAATTATGAGATCCTATAATTATTGTTTGCTTCATTTTCCTATATATATAGACATATAAACGCTATAGTATTTGATATTCATCATAAATTTCACTAGAATTTATCTGAATTTAATTGATACTGCATTAATTGATTACATCTTGTGGAATATGATGATGAACACAATTATGTCTTTAAAGTGATGCATATATCATGTAATGCCATAAAACTAGACCTTGTCATGTTTGCATATAAAACTGTGTATGCACACTATTTTTAATGATTTCACTGCAGAAATATATGTGCTTGGTTTTCTGGTCAATTTTTAGGTAGAACACTTTACCCGTTTAAAAACCTTTTATTGCTACATTTGCTACTGAATTTAAAAGCATATTATTTTCTATACTTACTACATATTTTATTTTCGGCACAACATCCATCAAGAGTGTATTGTAAGAGGCATTTTTCATTATCATTATTATCCATATCTTCATCACAATCTATTACTTGGCAATTAAAAGTCGCAGTTTCTGAAAATCTAAGTAAGTATAATTAGTGATAATTAAAATATATTATATACTCCATACAAATTGAAAACAGTTGATTGTTATTTAAGATTATGGTTTAAATAATTTTGTCGGACTTATTATAATTCTAACATTATATACTCGTAAAAATTATTTAAAATAATTGCACAGCAAGTATATCTTTCATCTGTGCTCCGCTTCAAGACACTTACTACCTCATGTTACAGGTGACAAATGTAGTGGCCGGCTAATATTTAGGTTACTCATCCCATGTTTACCTCCACAAACACAATTTATGTCAATTTGTAAGTAACATTTGTTTTGAATTTTTGGCGATCATATTGTTCAGTATAGTATAAATACATCTACAGACGGAGACGTACATGGTATGAAAGTGCGTTGAACTAAATGTAAAATGAATAGAACATGAGTGCAACAACCGAGTCATGTCGCATGTTTAGGGAACATTCGAATATTGGTCATCATAATATCTATAGATTAGATAAGGCACACACCAACATTTTTTTAAAAAAATAATCACGTATACTTACCTAGAACATCTGCATCCTTGAAAACATTGTTTCATTTCTGAATCAGGTAAATTCTCATTAATTTTATAGAATTTTCCATTATAGTGGCATGTATCATTGGTGTAAGTTTTAAAATCAGGACATTCAAATCTTCAAATAAAAACAAAAATAATGTGTTTTCTAATTAAATTATGTTAATACAATTTATTATTTTTATTTTACCTTATTGGACAACAATCATTCTTTTCAAAAATTGCTTTACATCCAAGTTCTTCATAATGTTTAGGAATTTTGGGACATAATTTCATATTACATTTAGCTGTTTATATAATATAGTTTTTAATTATATTTCTTTAAATATTATTAATAATTTTATATATTACCATTGATCACACTAATCATAACACTAATAATAAACACTTTGTCTTTGATAAACATATTTAAAATTTTTTATAACGTATATATATTGTATAAGTGCACAAGCATAACTGATTCTCGCAAAGATTCTGAATTTAATGCAGATAAAATTTAAATAACGATCTTTTCTTAAATTTATGTACAATTACATCTCATATAACAAATTGTTCAAATATTCCAAACATAAGGTGATTCGATTTCTTTTCCAGTTAAATACTTACGTGTATGTTATTGAACATTTCTAGTAAAATATATATGCAAATAATTATTATTATCAAGGTAATGAGTAATATAATCAAAATAAGTTTGTACTTTTGAATTTATCTTTTCGCCAACAACTATTTTAAAGACTACTTCACGGCAGTGATTGCTGATTGCTAAAATTGAGCTAGAAAATACATGCAAAAACAAACATCAGTCGTTATTTTGTGCATTCTGCATCTAGCTATTATTCAGTAGTAATTCTTCATTCCATGACGTTTTAAATTCATCGATTATCGATTAGATCATCGGATTACAACTTATACATGTGCGGTTTTACATTATGTGTTTGACGACCCCAGTTATCAAATTCATGTTAATTATAGATCTTTCCATTGTACCATTCAAACGTTACAGTATATGCTTCGTATGTTAACATTTGTACCATGCATTTATAGATAAGATAATTTGGATGCTTTAGTTTTAAAATTTGTCTCAATATTCCAAACATAGACAATAGTTTGTGTTAGTAGTGTTTTCTCATGTTGTATAAAAACTAACTTATATAGTGGTACAGAGATAGTAGAAAAGACGTTCATTAATCTTGAGAAGGAATTTGATAGAATACCCAAATATCTCGTCCGAAACAAATTTAATGCGGTAATGCATCACTGTTATCAGAGGTATATACATACAACTAACTAATTCTATAACATATCTGCTTCATTTCATTCAATGTTATCGTTAGTGTTGTTCAACAGCTTTCCAGTAAAATACAGAATCATTTTCTATTTGATTTGCAGATAACTTAGTAATTGTGAGTGCCAAATTCAAATGGTATTGTAGTTCAATCACAAGCTATTTAGTTATAATAGTTCTAAAAAATGATTTGAACAGATTGAGTGCAGAAAATGATGTATAAATATATATTTTAAATCAGGAAGAATCGGAATTAGAAACAAGAAATGGAAGAATAAGAAGAAGAAGCAGAAGAAGAAAAAACTCGTGTCAGGGATTTTGATTAATATATTCGTCTCTGCCGCCATTGCAGATAATTAAAAAAAGTAGCAGCATATTCAATGGTTGTAAAAAAATGATCCCAAAAAAATTATACGAACATATCACCACATTTATATACTCATTTAATTGTTCAGAATATTTCCACGCATAATTGTGTCTATCGTAAACCCTTTCCATCTCATCTGTCGACAGACATTTACGAATGTTCTGTTAAATCCATGCCATCAGCATACTTATTGCATGTAGTCGTTTCTTAAGTTGATTCTACACTATTTTTTCTAATTGAAAAAAAATAATAAGTTTACTTTTCATATGACAAACAAAGTCGGAATTAAAATAAGTGATTCGCATTTTCGGCAAATGGTTTTTCATATCTATTCCCATATCATGATTCTTAGTATATATAGATTTAATTGTTGTATGCTAGGTTAATCGGAAAGTGTACTTATTCTGAATTCGTATGGATGGGTTTTTACAACTCCTACATATAGCGCTATTACGTTGAAGCTGATGTCAACGCTCTATATTCTACAAACCTATAACTTCTACTTGGCAAAAGTGCTACTTAACGTAGAATATCCTCAGACTTCCTTATCTACATTGATCTGGAAGGATGTTTTAACTGTCTTAACCCAGAATTTTTGAATTTGAAACATTCTAGATTTATGTTATCTTGTTTTAAATTAAAAACAATGAACAAAACTTTAACATTACGCAAAATTTTATAGTCATTATACTATTATACAATTATTATATTTAAATATAGTTTTTTTTAAAATCATATTTATGCAAAATTAAACAATTTAATGCAAATACATAAATAAAGAATTATCGAAATAATGCTAAGGTCGTGTAACTTTCTTTCAAACAAATATTTATTTTTCATATTGTTTATGGTTATTTGCAAACTTCAATAAATATGGTGTTACCTTTATTTAATAAAGTAAATATTTTGAATTATGAATTATAGAAATTGTTTATCTCTTTATGTTAATAATGTTGATTCACAAATTAATGACCAATCATACTGTATAAATGTAAATTAAGATGCAATTTACTCATTGTAATTATGATTGGAAACATGTAAATGTTGATCTTCAAATACTTACTATCATTATCTCGACCTTCACTAAGAGCACATGCATAGGGCATCAACGAACAATCTTCATTGTTCATATGATTTGCAGCCAGCACCTTCTCTTCAATCTGCATCTTACTACAACGTTATTTTTATCGAGCAGGTCTTCTACTACCCTGTGGATTCCAGTGTTATACATTTCTTGCGATAGCATTGACGCCTTAGTGTATGGAAAATATTTCAATTTCATTTTCTTCGTCTAATAATTGAGTCTATCGACTTAGTGTTTACCAATCTCCTCATTAGATATTATATTTGTGAATTGTGACATAATCATATTCGTCACTTTCCAAGTCACGCAGCCGAATATTTTTGTTTCATTATCACCATCTCCTACTAAATAACTAATATTAAGAACCATCTGTCTCGTCTATTATTGTGTTATTGACTTCAAGGCAGTGTACCAACGAGGAATCAATCTTTATTAATTTCGTTTTTGAAACCTTAAAATATGTATGATGAGACCTACCTGTGAATGTGATCTATACTTCACTAGACGCACTAGACGAATAGGAACAAGTGTGGTCACAGAATACTTCTTATTTAATACCAGAATTTACATCAAGTACGTCAACAAGCGGATCCTATTTATCTACACGGTATTCCATATAGATTTCAAGAATTGTTCACTTTGCGAATGACAATGGAGTAGTCGATACCATCAATAAGGTATGGGGAGTGAAAAAAGGCGTATAGTTTTATTGTACAACCCTTATACGGGTTTATTTAATTAGTGACCAGATACCAATAATAAAGTGGAAATTGGATTCTTGTTGACACTGACGTACTCTCATGTAACGAAGTCATAGGATAAGGATAGTATTTAAAGAAATTTTTATAACTTTTTTTATGAAAAGAGTCGAATGGTAATATTGGCAAATGTATTTATTCCTGGGTTTGACATGGAAACTGTTAGGTCATATTTATGGCAATTCTTTTATTCACAAATTGAGTTTCAACTTTAGCTGATTGTATTTACTACAACTTTGTCAGTTGTACTCTAACTAAAACAGTTGACGTATTTGAACACATCTGTATTTCATGTTGCAGTTGAATATATTTGATGATCCAGTTCTTTAATCGTCATTACAATAATTTTTTCGGCTAATTACGTATGGCAAGGGAAAAATTGTACATTGTGTGTTTTTATATGTTGAATGATGGATTTGTTAATGTCGATTTAGAGATATTGAATTTAACGTAATTTTATGACATATTCTTTCTTGTCAATATTTAATTATTATTACCTATGTTTTAATTGATCTGATCTGTGATGTGTTTTAGAAAGACATCGGTAATATAAATTTTAGAGAGGAATTTATTCTGGGCTGTCAGATGTCATTTATTGATTGAGGTGCGAGGTAAATGTTAGCGTGAAAGTATTTGCACCCATCGTGGTAGCGCAGTGGTTAAAGCACTAGACTAGAACGGCGGTAGACCGGAGTTCAAGCCTCACTGTAGACAAAATT
>JANSTX010054093.1:0-11347 GCA_027564355.1 Penthetria funebris | reverse complement strand
TATAAATTAATAAACATATATATAGGCGTAATTAATACAGAATTGATGTTTCTGTACGATTTGTGGCAAATATATTACCAAAGTTTTGTGTAGCGATAGATTTCTCGTCTATTTTTATAATCAATTCCAATAATATATACACACATTCACATATAATTTACAGGAAAAAAACTTCATCACCAATAACCGCAGTCGATAGTTTTAAGACTAATGCCTTAAATATTAAAAGAAAATTCACATTTGCAACACAATCACTTGGACCTTTATCGGGCCCTCAAATAGCATTGAACCTTTTCTTTGCAGACCACAAACAATCAATGTGTCATAACTTATATTTAAAAATCAAAATATATGACTATCGATAAACTTGAGAGATTTATTGACAACAAAAAAAATACTCAAAATGGAATTCAAAATTAAATTTTAAACATGAGAAATTTATAATAAAAAACTGACATATGCACAAATCTCATCATAATAATCTTCATACTGAAATTATTGTAATTAAATTACTTAAACCATTTTTTGTTTATTTCTGTAAAATTTCATGTACGCGAATACGAAAACATTTTGGTTTTTTTTTATATTATAAATAAAAATCTATATTTACTCGTTCAATTAGTTATATTTTCTTCTGTTCGTTAAAATATAAAATAATAAAGCTTCGTACAACTTTATAATAAGCTTTTAATACGTATATATATCATTTTAAGGAATGTTCACAATGGAAAAATTATCGCTGTCTTTCACATACACACAAAGTAAAACAAGGACTAAAATTTTATTGTTAAATTAATGTTTATAAAGGATTATGTAAACAATTTGAAAAACAAATTCTTTCGTGAAATTTTTCAACATGTCCTTACTGTGTATATCAGTGAATTTTGGAAAATGAGAACATTTTTATCCAATTATGTTTTATATAATGGTGTATTATATATTTAAAAAAGATAAATGACTATAATTTTTATAAAAATATAAAACATTTAAAAAAAATATTTTTAAAATAACTATAAATTCATAAATTGGAAAAATAGAAATGAATAAATAATTTTGTTAGAAATTTATGTAAATAAATAATATTTTATGATTACATACTGAAATTAATTATAAAAAAAAAAAAAAAAAAAAAAAAATGGTAGACCTTGTTTCAACACATATGACCCTTAATTTAATTTTTTTATAATTCAAATTAATTTTTATGATAAACTAAAATTAATTTCAAATTAATCATATTATCATATTAAGTTAGAAAATTTGTACAATAATTATTGTGTCCATCAAGTTCCAAGATTCGGTTTCCCCGCTTTTTGATTTTTACTTCTCTTTTAAAAACTAAATTTATGAATTAATATTTGCTCCTCAATGGTATAAATTCGTTACGTCTTTGTTTTTTTTTTTTTTTCAATATTTAAAAAGTATAAAAACAAGAAAACAAATGAAAATATTCCCTTTACAGCAATGTAAATTTAAATTTACACAATCATTCATTCACACAGAAATTATTGTTACACAATTTCTAAATTATTATTGCGAGTCGATTCTCTAAAATTTGTTTACAATACACTTATATGTAATAAGTAAACATAAACGATTGAGCGCATGTATAACTGACTATTTAAAAAAAAAAATATACTATTATACATAATATTATATAGGGAAACACTTTATTGCACATCGTTGTTCGTGCATTATTTTGTCTACTCTGTGGTTATTAAATTGAATTAATAATTTTGTTTTTAAAATCAACAAACAAACGACACATAATAACAACTTACAAGTTATAAAATAGTGCTAAATTTTGGTGTTCTAGAAAAATTACCATAATAACTACCGACCTTCATACAAATATATAAACACTCATTACATGGGACCTATAATTTAATTATTTAAGTCCAATGAAGAAAAGTTTTAAATAAAAAAAACAAAAAAAAAAATATAGCAAATAAACTGCGCATTTTAAACAAAACAGGCGCAATAATATAATTTCGTCGTAATGTATTGAGAATTTGATGGTTTACTGACTTAATGGAAGAAAACTTAATATAGTAATTTAACAAAATCAAAACACAACTAAAGTTTTTAATTTACACATACCGATTTCTACTCATTGCCATTACTTTTTTTTTTCTTTTTTAAATATTTTAAAATATTCCAATTTTATTATACTACAAATTTGTTATCCAAAATCTAAAAAATAAAGCTTATATGAAATTTGTTGCTGTTGTTGTTGTTGTTGTTGCTGTAGTTGTTGCTGTTGTTGTTGTTGTTGTTGTTGCTGTTGTTGATGTTGATTATAAAATTGATGTCATATTTTTACATTAATAAAGTTTATATATTTTTTACGATTACAACAAAAACTGTTCATTTAGCTAATCAAAATATGTGAAAAAAAAAAAAAATTCACAAAATACTCTCGTATTCATTCATAAAAATATAATTTTTAATTTTATGAAAAATATGGGAATTGTTAACTAATTTTCATGTCAGAAATTATGTTTTGTTTTAATGCCTATTTTTGATCAGTGTATTAAAAAGAAAAAATTAAATATTGGTATTTATATTTTATATTTTAAAACTGCACTATTTTTTCTTTAATTGTTCAAAAAAAATGCTCAGATATAAAACAATTCGACAAAAATTCACGACCGACAAAACCAAACTAAATTTACACAACCATTCAACATTTAGAATAGCAGCAGCGTACGAATAAAATTTTAATTTATTTTTGCACAGCATTTTATCTTTTTTTTTTTTTTTTTGGATTTTGCATGTATTCGCAACATACAAACAAACATAAAATGCATATAAATAAATTTTTTTGTATAATATTTTTAGTAATTTTTTTTTTTTTTTTTTTTTTTTTTGCAATAAATGCATTGATATATGTTTTTAATATGGGAAAAAAAAAAAAAATTGAAAGAACAATGTGTGTGATGTGCATAGCATACATTTTTATATTTTTTCAAATTGTTTTTCTAGAAAATGATCATTCATTTTAAAAATTTAAATTTGCATTGCAATTTTCATTTTTGTGCTCAGCTTAAAAATGTATGCTCATTTTTTCTATGATAATGTGAAAGAGGCAAGAAAAAAAAAAGAAATCATCAATCCGAGCACGCCAAAATATGCACAAATCAATTAAGATTATTATTTATTAAAAGTAGGTGGCTGTAGAATATATATATAGGCTCTACACAATGCATTAAAAAAAATGCTAATTATCTGTGCCAAAAGTATATTTCAAGTTTTGACAAACCAAACGACTGAGTATTCTTGTCCCACAGGTTCCATAGCTGATATATTTTATGAAAATAAATTCATGTTTGAGTTGTGCATAGTATTATTTCATTGTATAGACTCTCGGTTTGAAAGCATGTGTTTCGAACATAGTTCAAAAATAGATCCATCACAGACAAACACGCCAGATTTATGCAATGGACAAGCGTGATAATTGAAAAGTCTAAACGCAAACCCCCCCCCCCCCTCTCCCTCTCGATATATTTTATGAAAATTCCTCAAGAATCAAATGTAGCAGAGTTTGGAAACATGGATGACAGGCAAAGAATGTTACGAATATGTAGAGCAACTACAAAAGGTCACTCTTTTTAAATTCATTAGAGGAAGTTACAAAAGAAAAAAACTCTTGACAAAATTTCAAAATCATTTCATAAAAGAATTAATCAATTATGTGCTAATAAACAAGTATATATATTGAAAAATTTAATTGTTCACCAAATTATCTCACTCATAAGACTAAAATTGTCAGTTAACATCATATGTTCAAAACAGTGCTTTAGCAGTATATCAAAAAAAATATGTTACACTACTCAGAGTAGACAAGTAAGCAATTAGTTTGCATATATTGTTACCTATTTAACATCTGCATTCAAATTTCAGCTATGCCGGATGGATTGAACAAATATATGGCGATTACACTTATATGTACATAAAAAATAGGACATAACTAGCATAAAAACACTAAGGAATTATTTGTTTAAAATTGAATATTTCGAAAAAAAAAAAAAAATATGTAAAATTATATTCATTCAATGTCTGTTACCGGATGAATATACAGTAGCAGAAACTATAAATTTGACTACTTAAACTACAATATATGGCCGCAAAAACAACTATGCTCTTCAACAACTTTAGGAATCATAAAATTAACGTATATAGATTAATCAAAATATAATTATGGATTTGAATACGAAAAATTCTAAGGAAGAGTAAAAATGCAGTCCAACACGCATATTAAAAATTTGGAAACTAATTTTTACTATCAGTATCCTGAATTTTTCAAGGAAACAAATAATAAATTCTTTTTGAATTATTTTTTATGATGATAATCAGTCATAGACATGTTGTTCGTAAAGTTTAGGTAGCCTATGGAAATGGTAGGTATATTTATAATATAATATGTATTACAAATATCGATGGGTGACTAGCATTGATGGAGTCATGTCGATACAAACCAAATCACTGATTCATAATTATTCTATTAATTGTTCAATTCCAAGCCTATAAATAATGATTTCTATTGGCCCAGAAATTATAATATACATTAGTTACATGCGATCGTAATGCAATTATAGAAATGGAATAAAATATTTAGTGTTAGACTTAAGTGGATTATGGTTATCGTACTATTTACCTAATTATGATTAAGAGAATGATTTGTACAATTCCATCTGATTAATTTTTAAATGTAAATCTATGAATACTATACAGTTAAACTATAACTATAGTATCAAATATATCTACTCCATATCTTGTTAGTATATATTCACATTAGAAACTATACAATATAATGTATAATTTGGGGATAGGTACATAAAATAAATATCTATTGTATTTATATCATATATTCGAAGTTTGGTCACTGAATACAATAATACTATAAAAAAAATACCTCAAAAACCTTTAATACTATAAAATATTAAATATTTGCAATACTACTTCCTATATTATTAATATGTTCTACATTAATGAAACTAAAATAGGATTTGTATTTCTTGCTAGAACTGTATGTTTTAGCATTTATTCAATATTTTAATTTTTAAGTAATTTTAGCATGTCTCAAAAAAACTACATAATTTCAAACCATAGGTATATAATTTAATAATAATTATATAATTATATTCAGCCTATTAATACTTACTAATTATTCGTATAAATTTATTTATAAACATTATAAATCAGTACATACCTGAAACAAAAAAACAAAAATTTGTTAATTATTGATTATATAATAAAAAAAAAAAAATTATAGGAAAATTTAAATCAATTAAATGATAATAATAAACTACAATAAAGTTGAAAATTGAATTGATCGCGACTAAGGTTACACAACAATTATTTAAGTCACTTGATGTCAATCATAATATATGTCATCCCTATATCATGTGAACATGATTTAAAACAAGTTGTAACAAGACGTGTTTGTCAACTGAATGAAAAAACATCTCGCATCAACAAATTAGATCTATATAACTGAGAATATTGAATCACCACACTATAGTGAACCAATCACATTTGCGACATGTACAATTATAATTGTGTCTATATTTTTCAGTCGGAAAAATCGTATGCGAAAATGCAAAATCACTACGCCTCGCTCCCCAGAATAGTGACTATATTCGTTCTATAGGGGACGACAAAAACTCTATTAGCATTTATTTTACAAATGTCCCGTTTACCACTCAGAATGGGGTTATATAATAAGTATACAAAAATTGAATTCAGAAATGAAGAAAAACAAAAATTGCGGAATACGAGTATGTGTAAAGAACCCCCTTTAGATATGTTAAATTTATGTGTATTAAAAATAGACCACAAGTATTTTTTAGGAAATCAACTTATTATTTGTGCAAAAATTCCATATAAAAAATAGTTGTAGTTTTAAAAAAAAAAAAAACTCAAATTTTATGCACATAATATATAATTAATTAATTATAATTATTTTTTTCCCCCAATTTTTCGAGGTTTTTGAATTTTTTTTACCCTTAATAATTAAAATATATTGTTACAGAATCCTATAAAGGGGTTATTTAAACATATTCTGCATTTATTTTCATCTTTCTAAATTCAGCTGTTATATAGAAATTTTTTTGAAGGTCTACCAAAAATGTTAACCCCCCACCGCTGGGTGCGGTAATCGGGGAAATGCTAATAGGGTTCTTATCGTGGGAACTGCCTCTATCCAACGTATATAGTCACTAATGTCGAGACGAAGGGTGGTGATTCTGTATTTCAGCCAAATTATAAGTATGATATTTGTATTGGAATTTAAAGAAAACATTTAAACATGCTACATGACATTCATCAAAAGGTTCAATCTAGGCTAAAAATAATATGTGCATTGTATATCATGTCGCAATAATCAATTAGATAATTGATGAGTTTTGCACCATTCTGTTGAAATATTTAAATGTGGAACCAGAAAATATAATAATTGCACCTCAATTGTAGTTGTTTCGGTTGAAGATATTACATGCATATTAGGATTGACCGATACAGACATGCGATGGTACACAGGTCAAATTATGATGATATTGTTAAATTTGACTTGAATCATGAATTGGACTCTTTAGAGATTAAGAAGAGGGGGATATATATATATTAGTTTCAAAACATTTTCAAAATATGATTGCATGAATTGAATATTTTCTAGCACCGTAGATTAGGTGAAATTTGAAAATTGAAAAATAGCAGTGCTACTTTATTTAAAAATATATGTGTCAACTTCCCTAAAAATTCAATGTTTCTGAATACTGCCAAATGTATAGGAATAAATAACACAATATTCAAGTTATGTGTATGAAGTTTTCGCTAGTTGACCCTATTGGTTTTATATTTTTTTAAAAATTTACAATTTGATATTATCAAAATCACATTAGCATAGATTAGAATAATATAATATTAATACATTGTATAATTTTCCCTCAAAAATATGAGATACAAAAATAAAAAAAAAGTGGTAATATATTTAAACGAAGGATGACAAGAAAATATATTTATTAACAATTGAGTATAATTACAAATTCTTCCTTGTTTTTTCGTTCATATTATATAATATTATATTATATTCTCTTGTGTAAACATTTAAATACTTTTATATACAGGAATTATTCGTATTTATGATGATGTTGATGACTATTAAATATGTTATCCTATAGCTATTTTTTGTCAATCCACAGGAAGTATTACAAAGAAAAAAAAAAAAGGAGTTACAATACTATACTTTAATACCAAATACTGTATATGTATATGCATGTGGTGGGATAATACATTAAGTAATCCAACAATTCAGGTAAATTTCACATCAAAATTAAGTATCCTCTACCACATTTATGAAGAAAAAAAGCAGTTTGAAATACCTTTTTGTTTTCTATAGATAACTTATACTCCTTCTAAGTATTTGCAAAATTCCGCGAAATGCAAAGAAAAAGAGGGCTGTGCCTGTGCCATTGAAGAATTATGTTTGCATAAAGTTTTTTTTTTATATATATTATCGTAAATATAAATGCCTTTTTTATTTTTATTCTTTTTACCACCATGAGTATAAAAAAAGTATTCAAATTTAAGAAAGGTGACTTTTAGGCCCTGGATCCAACCTAATTAGATTGTCGAAAAGGAATATATTATTCAAAAATTACATATTCATATATATATATGTTATATATCGATTCATTTATGCGTATGGCTAACAGGTTATATATATCCTTATTCATTTTTTTACTTTGCAAGCATTTTAAATTAAATATTTAGGATATCGACGACATTGTAGTTATCGATTTTAAAATAAAATATACGTTAAAACTTAAACTATTTATATGAATAGAAATTATAGCTTCTATTAAAGACACATTTCTTCTGATATAATACAGTTTATTAATTTTAGTGAAAATTAATTTAATTTAATAAAATATAATGAAAGACATATTGTTCAAAAAAGTTCACATATATTATTTATGGATACCGTAATTATGATAAATTAAGGTGGAGAATGGAGTGAACGATTAACAATTTGAGGTTATTCAGTCTATATTTACCTTCTCTCCAAACCACCGGAAACATATAGCATAAATCATGGATTGTGATCGTGACCAAAAATACAAGGTAATAGTGTCTTATTTGTATGGACTTAATGAATCAACCGAGTATAACATAATACTAAAATCTGAATGATAGTATCACAGATTTTCAAAAAGTCAGATCAAATATATTGTAATTAAATCAATATGTAAACACCCGTAATTCTAGTTTTGCTTCTAATTTTATAACAATTATCTTTTAAGTTTTTTTTTCTGCTGCCAATTGATTTAGTCCACTAATTTAAAGTAAACCTCTACAAATTCTTTTACTTGTCTAAATGGAATGGTGAGAACATAATGTTTTTTTTTTTTGTACGTTGCCGTTACTTTTAAACCGACCGTATTCTGGCGCTATACTTCAATGTAATACCGCAATCGATCAATAGTTTGCATAGTTTTACGATCAGTGTGGGCGGGAACATTAAATTCCCCAAAGTATTATTTATATTAATAAAATATACACGCTGCCAGAGTCCAATAATTCCCATGAAATTTAAGATAGAAAATAAAAACTTATATATACGAGTATTATCATAAATTCATAATACAAAAAAATAAATACAAATTTATAAATATTCGTGTAGTATAAATGTAAAGTAAACGCATAGCATAAAGCATAGTAACATTAAATAACTTTTCTGCTGTTCGACGAAGCGTGTTTAATAAAACGGTGAAACTAACAAAAATATCGAAAATATGGTCAGACTTAATTAATTCAGGGCAATGCACTTTTGCACCGTATTTATTTTGATCATCATCATCGTAGTTGCGATGTAATTGTGAGTATCTCATATATATATTATTTTGAAATTTTATTAGTTAATTTTATAGTCTCTTTTTGCCTTCGCTCATCCCAATTGCTAATTCAGTATAAAATGGTAATTTAAAATTGTACAAAAATACTTTTTAATTTATTTAAGTAAGACATAATCATTGTGTAAATAATATAAATAATAATCATAATGAAAAAAATTTTTAATAGAATAGCACGAAAAAAGAAAATTTTAAAAATGCAAAATTAATTTACATTGTGCAACGTTTTGATTTTCATTCAGAAATTGCGATTTTCTTTTTCAATGTAACTGAAACAATTAATATATACAGCAATAATATCGAAAGGATAATTTAAATTAAAAATTCATGCAATTAACAATATCATATAATACAATACAAATGATTTAATCACACAATATCGTGCATATAATTATATTAGACCATATATACCGAGTTGGAAACAATATCATTAGTCACATCTGAATCTAATCCATTTAGATATGGTTTTAATGTATATATATATTAATCTGAATTGAAATATAATATATACGTATAAAAAATTATGAACCAAAATTATGAAGTTTATTATGTGGCTGTGCCTAATAGCTCATTTACACGATCCAATTTCTGTCAAAACTATATCGTTTTGATATCGAATTAAAATCATTACATGTTTACATACATACAAAAAAAATTGATTTGTGCAATGATCGCGATCATGAGACTAGAAATTGAACATAGAATCGGCCATATATACTGCAACGTCCAATCGATGATATGCACTTGCCTTAAATTCTTAGGAAAAATACTCGTGGACTAAAACCATTTAGCATAGTGATTCTCCTAACTGAAATTTGGGTTTAAAACCCAAAACATTTTTTTACAGATAAACTCTATTCAATAACATTTTTATTGTTCATCAATGTGTAATCTTTCTGCAGTTCAGCAGATACTATATAGAAATATGAAACATAGTGGTAGTATACGTGTAGTTAAATAAGTGCTAAAACTCTTGTACTATATACAATGATACTAGTAGTATGATCAGAAGATAAGAAAGACTTAATTTATCCAAAGTTTAATAAGAGTGGAAACGGCAATGTAGTGAATTAAATATGCTACCCAAAGAACAATTATTTATTGATGCCTGTATAGTAATGGTCGATATGATGATGAGTTTCGACAATTGAATTCCATAGCAAGTGAAAAGAAATTGTGGCGGCTTACGACCTGCACTGATATGATATGATGATGATGATGATGATGAAGATGATCTACATCTTTCCGTTACCAAAAATACTCAGTTTTAGCAATATTAATATTTACTCGAATTCTTTCAATTTGCCATTAATAAATTATTATAATTGAAAAGTTATGTTTTCACGTTTTCTAAATGTTCATACTTTGTAACAAACGATATAATCTAAATTGTGTATAAGAATAATAGTCGTGGGTTCGGTGTGAACATGCAATAAGTGCTACAAAATTATTTATTTCATACAAGTAATTACAAATTGTCTTTGACAATATAATTCTATAGTACCAAATTTCCTTTATAGTGTCTCATTAATTTTCGAAGAAGCTGAGAAAAACATTTATTTCTTGTCTTTTTTCTCCAACTCAAAATTAAAAAACAAAAAAACTTTACCAATTCACATCCATCCACTCAAAACCAGCATATAATTGTTCTCCCATTTCTATATTGTCCACAAAACGCGACATTGAAAGTATCAAATTTTCAATGAAAACTATTTTCATTCACAAATCGATTTCATTCATAATTTATCGTATTTTCTATTATTACTTAAAATAATATTGGGCGACAAAAATACTATGACAGATCATCCGTTTATAATCGCATTTGCTCATTGTATCTCGTTGATTTGAAAGGCGACAGAATGCCTAACGCTATAATATATGAAACGCATGTCAGACGAATTCGGACCGCCGCCTAACATTAATTGAAAAATAAATTTTGATTTTGAACATACACTCGACGAATATTATAAAAGTGAATGTGTGCGTGTAATTTTTGGTATGGTAAAAATGTGTATTATAAAATAAGACGATATTTTTTAATGATTTTTAAAAATCTGATAATATTGACTTTTGAGTGCTCTAAAAGCTCAGATGAGGCTGGAAAAATTAAACAATGAATTTATATTATATTTTAAATTAGAATTCATTTGAGGTATGTGAACTTTTTCAACTCGGAAATATTAGTGATTTTAAATTGATTTAAAATTATTAAAAATATCGTAGATTAATTAATTCAAAACATATACTCGGTCATTTATATTTTGCTAAATGAGAGCATTTTTAGGCCCTGGGAACGAAGTTCCAAGGGTCAATTGTATTTGATTCCGTTCATGTAACGCCAAGAAACAAACATCTCAGAAGAAAAAAAAATTACACAGAAGTGCTTATAATTGAAAAAAAAGTTGATTTAAACATGTCCGTCCGTCTGTCCGTCCGTC
>JANSTX010054092.1:0-11349 GCA_027564355.1 Penthetria funebris | reverse complement strand
TTTAAGTAAATTAAATTTATATTATTTTTATTTTTTTTAATTATTTGTTATTATATTTCTATTAATATGGTAAATAATATTTTAGACTATAATTTTCTCTCATTTGTCTCATCATCCTCTGTAAATTTCATCTCCAGTTTTATACAAATTTGTATTTTTATTTATTATGTAAAAATATATTAAAAAAATAAAAGTATGTAAAAAAAAAACAAACAAATAAAAAAGAAATAAAAAAAACTACACAACAACTCACACAAAAGATTAAAATGATACATTTTTGTTTTTATAAATAATTATGTGTAATTATGTAGAAGGTTGATGGACCTGTTAATGGTATAATTATAATAATAATAATAATAATAAGAATAATAATAATAGTAATAGTAATAAAAGAAACAACCATTCCTGATCTATAAGAATTCTTATGAACCTTTTTTACATCTGTTTACGTCAGCCACACTTTTTGATCATTTCTTATTTTTTCAATCATTTATTTGGCATGACCATTACTTAAAACAGCCGGTAAAACATTCGATTGATGTACGGCTGCATTTAAGGCATCGATTTCTTTTTTTATAAATGTATCAACACTGTCCAATTTATCTGGGTGATAATTTCGTTTACGTAAACCATCTGCTGAATTAATAAAGAATTCATGTTCATCATTTCGTCTCATTAAATCATCTTTAAGTTCAACAATACCCGTAACAGTTTTATCTATAAAATCTTCAATATTTTTCGTTTCAATATCAATTTTTTCTTTTATTAAATACGATAAATTTTCATTGTTGTTCTCATTATTATTACAACTAATATTTTTATTATTAATTAATCTATTATTTTCATTCATACTCATTATATTTTCATCATCATTACTACTATTATTATTTTTAATATTATTATTATTAGTAGTAGCAGTAATTGTAGTTGTAGTAGCATTATTAGTAATAGTAGTAGTATTAATAGAAATATTATTATATACATTATTTTCATTCATACATATATTATTTTCATCCATTAAATAACTTATATTATTAATTTCATTTAAATTATCACATTTTTGAATAGGTGTTGCTTTAATAGTTGTTGATGTTGATGGTATTATTATTGATTTCGATATTGGTGTTGATGTTGCTATTGATTTATTTTTTAATAATGGTGATAACGATACTGATCCTTGCGATGTTGTTCTTATTGTTGTTGTTGTTGCTGTTGTTGTTGTTGATAATGATGATGATGATGAGGATGATAATAACGATTTATCAATTCCATTGGAATCAACTATGTTTACATTTATCATTTCAGAAGTTGATGATAATATTTTTGTGGAACGTTGTTGTTTTTCAATATTTAATATACTTGGTAAAACAAAAATTGTAATTAAAGCGACTAGATGAAGGCACATATAAAGTGTCAGGTACAAACGAAGACTGGCCTATTATATAAATTATTTTATGGATAAAGGAAAGAAAAAAAAAATATTTAATATAAAAATATAAAATAATTTGATTTTGTATCAAATGTAATAATAGTCGTTTCTAAACAAAAAAAAAAAAGCGAACCTATATTTAATCTATGAAAATAATGTAATATGCATAAGAATTTAAGAACTAAATAACGATGTTCAGTAAAATCGTCATATTAACGGAAATAGTGAACAGATATATCAAAGATGTATTCAAAAATAATACGATTTCCAAAGCTTACATAAATGTTCGAACCAAATGTAGTGGATTATGTGATTCAGTTCTATGTTTGTTCTACATAAGAACATTCAAGATTTCACTTGACAAAATTATAAAAACTATATTTTAATATTTATGAAACGCTTTTTTCATTCTGAACATTTCTAATAAAAGGTACATTAAAACACCATGTCAATTTTACCGCATTGCCATAATCTTGAAGCGTACATGGATATAAATTTGCTTATAAATAATGAATTACCTGAAACTCGTACAAAACAAATGGAAATGTAACATATGCCATAAATATACGAGTTGTCAAAATAGTCAAAATATCATAAAATATACGCATAAATGCTGTGTTTTGGAATCGATGACGGAATAATTTTCGTGACTGTAAATAAATTCGTAATTAAAATTTTTTATCGTATTCCATACTATAAATACACTACACATACCATTCTAGCAGCCATAACAATAAGAGCACCCGAGGCAAATGTAACATAATAACCTGGATAAAATCCATGCCATAAAGCACTTAAACTAAATGTTAATGCTGTACCATATTTTTTCGGTACTCGTTCATAGACAATAGTACGTAACCAACGATTTGTACCCATATTCCAATTATTGATAGCATCACGGAAATTTGTTCCCAACTAAAAAAAAATAAATAAATTAATATTAATTTCTGTTTAAATTTAAATAATACATAACTACTAAATATCGTACAGAACAGCTGTCTATGTAAAATAATACCGTAGAAGATCATGGTGCTCGGTAATGTTCCACTAATTTTAATATTGATTTAAAGTGCATGAACATGAATTACATAGACAGCATGAGTTTCATCATCTCTATCGATATTGTACGACTAGTCCTATTAAACTTGACTGATGCAAATCAACATGTACGAGAGATATTACATAAATATATGCCATTTCTTATAATATCATCCAATTATATGCAACAAATAAAATTTATATTCTTATATATATATATATATATACATATATATATATATAATAAGTAAGTGCATTAAGAGATCTTGACAGCTTCTTTGTCAAATGTTCCCATTAAAATGCTAATGCCCGTGTATTATTATGAAACTACGTACAATCATTTTGCAGAGAGTACAACAACTTGAAACTAACTAATTTTAAACTATTCAAGCGATCATTGAACTGTGAGAATTATATATATATATATATATATCTAACAATATTATTATGATATAATATAAAATATATGTCAGTGACAATGAATTTCTTGTATTTCTTGTGTTTGTAATAAAATACTTATCTATATTAGCACAAGGTTTACTATCACAAAAAAATCCGCTATCAATTATTTACAAAAAATTGAAATAAATGTATATTTTTGCCATTTATACAATAAAGTAATATAATTTTATATCATTTTATGTAATTTTATTCCAAATAATCCGTCATATTTGACGGACTTGTCAAACAATCTTACAGGCAATCTTATTATTATTTAGTATGGACAATTAAATGAGATTTGATTAAAATCCAAAATTTAGAGATCAATATATTAATATATGGAATGTGATAACTTCGGTGTAATAAACATTACACATTATCTTCACTTTATCTTTACAATTAGCACTCACACAATACAATCATCTTACCTCAAATGAAATGACATTAATATTTGAAATCATGTCCCATTTTGGATTACCATCTTTTTCATAGCCATTGAATCCAAGACCGGCATTATTACAAATAGCATCTGCCAATAACCAAGCATGGTAATATTTGAATCGTACAATAGTTGTAGACATCATTATAAACCAAAATTTATAAATAAATGATGTATTATTTATAAATTCATCATCTAGAATTTTAAAATTAAATTAATTAATATATTTATAGTATATACTTATATAAACAATTGGGGGATAAATGGTAATTTAATTATTAACCTTTGATAGTTTTCATTGGATAATCAGTAACATATTTCATAAATATATATGCACAAATTAAACCACCCATAACTTTCTTAACAACAGCTTTCATTGGGGATGGTTCTAAAACAATTTGCTTATCAGTTTTACTGTAATTACCCTATTTTAAATTTGGGAAAAAAAAAAAACAAATAATTATTTAATTTATTTTAAATTGTAAAAAAAAAACCTTACATTAGGCGTATGTTTAAGGATTTGTGAACCTTCAATAAATTCAATATAGTCTTTATAAAATACCATTGGACCTGCCATTAGTCCTTGAAAATGTAAAACATATGAAAAAAATTCAAGTGCCGTTGGTATTGTACGTATTGCATGATGTTGTTGTGATTTTGTCAATTCTTTTTCATCTTTTGATAAACCATCGTGTATACTAAATGCTAATGTTGTAACCTTTTGGGTTATTATCATTAATGGACCAGTTACATCAATTGAATATGATCCATAATCATAGTATTGTCTATGAAAATGTACACATGATAAATATGTTAATGCGACGACCATTACCATTCTGTTTAAAAAGAAATATATATATACATATATTATTATTCAGTATTGTATAATATAGTATTAGGTCTATTGATGGCTCAATATAAGATAGGATTACTTACCGTTGAACAATATGTGGATTTTGTGTGCGAATAACAATGTAACATAATGACGGTAAACCAGCTATATGAATTGCTTGTTGTCCAAAACAAAAGTATCCAAAACATAAACCAATGGTAAGACCAAATGCATGTCGAACGCCAGACGATACTTTTGTTGGATGAAAAGCAGAACGATATAGGGAAGCCAAAAATAGAGCAAGTATTTGTGTTAAAATGAAATTTACCTGTAAAAAAAAAAACGATAACAAATAAGAATTCGAGAATCAAATCATTTGAAATGTTTAGGAAATACGAATATATGATCACATTTGGACTGGTTTGGTGCATTTTTTCCCATCTTTAACATCATTTATTTTTTATTAAATTAACTACTACTAATATAAAAATATTGCTGATTTTTGTTCTAGATCAATCTCAAATACTATGTCAGCTACTTTATTTAAATACAAAATAAATAATAATCAGAAACAGGAATCAGCACTGAACCACAACAAAAAACATACTACGAGAATTTTATATAGAACATCTTATTACAAATGTTTATATGTAATGGTACGTGTGGTGTTTAAGAAGTACGTATAGATTTAAGATACCCACTTTTAAGCGTCGCCAGAAATAGACATATCTTGTGACCGAGTTACCGGTGACATCATGTGCAGGTAAACATAGTTTTTGTAACTAATCTACATGTTATTAGGTCACTCCATTCATCACAAAACAAATTAATAGCTATATTAGTTTATTTTGTCAATTATATCTAATTAAATATTCTTATTTCTACTGTTTTTGAAATATTGCATAAGCTATGTATTACTAATGTTGATAAGTAGAAAATAAATGCGCAAATGATGACCTTATTTAATGAATGTTAATTAATAAATTCACTACATGTAACACGTCCATTATTAATGTACATATTTTCGATTATTGTTAAACAATTGAATATAAGACACGTGTCTCTGAGACTATACTCTTCATTTAAATAAAATCTATGCAAATAGTTAATTATTTAATTATGACAAATTCAAGTTTTCATTAATCGACGTATTGGACGGCATATGTTCGCCGAATACAATGACGAATAAAATTATGTAGGAATTATTAGACGAAAAAAATGGAATTGCATTGGCCATACATTAAAGCGTATGGTCGATCGCAAGATAAGCGATTGACTGAAATCCATAGGGTAATAAAAGATCAGGTCAACTAGACATTAAAAAGGCTATAGTACCAGTGGTAAGATGTGAAATAATGTGACGTGTAGGTGCTGGTTAGAAATCGTGAACAATCGCTATTGTTTGCTGAATGAATGGAGTCACTGACTAATAACCACGTAATTTATCTTTACCTCCACTTTGTGTCAATATAGTTACTCGAGAACAAAATTTATATAAATGGCATCTGATCCGGTTAAATAGATGGTATTTGTCGTGTTAACCATTTCAAAATTATCCATCAACAAACTAGGATTTATACGCCACTCTACAGAATTGTTAAAATGTTATTTGTAAATCTAAATTTATAACGGTTTTGTGTATAATACATTTGATGTGACAAACATATACTAGAAACATCACAGTTCCATCATATGCACACTCATGTTGTGTAACTGCCGTTATAATAATATGATGCTAATTGCTAAACTGTCACACTAGTGTATTCCTTTGTAAATTTAACTGGAAAATCTGCAATAATTGACAGAGGTGCATTAAGTAGGTGTTTGTCGGTTACTCTATTCACCAAAAAACACAAATTTCAAACAAAATCTGTCATTTTATGAAAAACAATCGGCTCGAAGGACCATTAATCGAATCAATAATTATTTTGATTTTTCAATCAAATCAATTTATAAACGTCTACGAACTACTTATGCACATATAATTTCCTTTGATACTGGAAACATTTTATTTTATAAAATGAATATAAAGAGAATAAATAAAGAGGTTATGATGTCACATAATTAATATTCATTATCAATTAATGTAAAAATTAAAAAAACATTTTTTTTTTTCATCTGACCCAATTGGCATTGATTATAATTCTATTATTATTAGTGTATTTCACAGAAATTTCATAAATATATAAATAGTATAATGAAATGTGCAAATTTTTACGTAATTTAGATAAAACCTTGCAATTTCCATTCAATTATTGTATTAATTAGTAGTTCATTCACCATCGATCTATCTATTTATGTACATTTATGTGACACTTTAAGAACGTTAAGCTTCTCGTTTTCCTCTGTTCAATTGAAATCATGCCACTTTTTAAGTTATATCTTTATATACTTAAGTAAATATTTGATAGGATAAGAATAATAGAGATAGTGCAAAAGATAAGGATACTATATAGAAACAAATCATACGAGTTTAGCACTGACTAAATGTACATTTATACTAGTATTATAGTAGTACATACTAGGTATTGCTAATTGTCTAACGTTTATGACATTTATTTATTATTATTAGAACTTTATAATATCATTTAGTAAATATACTTCGTAATAAGATGATGCAATCAAATATTTTAAATGACCAATCATCATATTCTCACATTAAGCACATCAATGTATCATAAAAAATTTGCAAAATAAACGACATACTAAGATTTTTGATAATTAATAACATTAACATACTCATACCTCAAGAGTCTTGTTTATTTATTTATTCAGGTGGGATATTTTGTTGGATATAAATATGACGTAATGATAAAATGATCGATTTGGTCTCACTATAAAGTATATAGATCATTTTATCGTTTCGTGAATTTTAAATCTATCCAAAAAATCGACTTAATAAAAATAAATGATTTGATCCTTGAGGTGATGTCATGGGGTTATTAATTGTCAAAATCCTTAGGATAGAATTTAGTTTTGCAAAATTTTCAGTATGTCGTTCATTTAGAAAAACGTTAAATTGATAAAATAGGGTTTAACTGATTTTATCGTTTCGTCATTTTTAGATACATCCTAAAATCTGACCAAATAAAAATAAAAGAACTGATCTTTGAGGTGATATTATGAGGATATTAATTGACAAAATACTCAGGATGGCATTAATTTTTGCAAAAATTAAATTGATTAAATGGTCTCATATTGTGGAATACCATTCGTACGTATAAAAAACAGACTGGGATTAGGAACTGTCTTGAAATTTGCTCGCTTTGCAGTGGTATAATCTTATCCTATATTTTTCGTAATACTTTTCCACAGTATTCAATTACTGTCGTTAAATTACGCAATATTTATAGATGGCCATCAGGTAATTCCTCAGAAACAAAACATTGATTACATTTGCATGAATGCCTTTAATAAATGCATCATAATGTAATGTGCAATACAAATACTGATGATTGTATATATTAGTACTTTAAAAAATTCAACAAATTCTATTTTTATTTTGACAAAAAACAAACAAGGTCAAGATTACTTTACTATAGACATGATATGTGGATGTTTATTATTTATTTACTGTATAAATACGAGTAATTAGATAATTATGTAAAAAGAGGAAAAGAAATGAGAAGAAAATTGTAAATAATAATAATTGGTAGGTTGCTAATTAATTAATTGCGAAATGCAAGAATACAAACAAAAACAGAAGAAAAACGATTACTTGTAATTAGTTTTAAAGTACACTATGAGTCATTTTATGTGAAAGGCATATTTAAATTAATTCGCTTTATTTATGCACATGCATATTTACATACATGGGTGTAATATTTGGGTAGGATATTCATATTATTCTATATATTTATTCAGTGTACCTCAGTTTGCGCCTTTAGTTTCACTCTTACCACAGTAATACACGCAATGAGTTCAAAGCGTGAAGTGCAGAACATTTACCATACCCATTTCCATTCATTAAGTATTATATTTTTAGTATAAAAAAAATCACTTATACACTTAATAGAATTTAAAAATTGACATCTGTGAAACACCAGTGGCCAGACTTCTAGTCGTAACAAGTCTTAAATGAATCGAAAAATTCAAGAATATCTCAGAATCACGAAATCAAATATTTCGAACTTATAACCAATCTCATGGTGGCATATATTCCGTATATGTGAAATTCGACAATACATAATACTAGTAATGTAAGATACTTCTGACGATCATGTTAAGAACTCATATCAATAGGATAGAGTTTAGTGATTATTTTACCATTATATTTACATCTGTACACTGTTCTTAGAGTTAAACCAGAGATGTCCACGGCAAAATTTTTGGCAATGTGTCGTGTTTCTAGTTTTTGCATTGTTCAAGCTTAGAGAACATATGAATTTCTTTTCTATTATTCCGCGTCAAGTTTATTAGGCGTGCTCATGGACTCGTATATGCCGTATAATGTTTACATTCATTTTGGTAAATAAAATGTTTTAAAAATATACAACGTTTTTCATTTTTGAAATAATGCCAATAATCGTTTAAAAAAACTACATTGTGACTGAAATGTTGATTTTGTCAAAACGAAACAAAATTTAAAAAAATAGAGTCTAATATACGATTGACTATCCATTGTACTATGTACTCGAATGTAAACAAATAAAATTTATGAATGAAATAATTAATTATTAATTAAAAAAGAATCTTCATTCTTGTCATTAATTACGTACATTGAGCGCAATTATTATCTCGCCATACAATCTGTGCTAATTACCATACTTTTAAAATATACATTTATGGTTAACATAAACCATTTCATAAAAATCGTTCAATATTTATATGCTAATTTAATTACAGTGATAGGTTTTTTGAACTCTATGTTTAATAAGAGGATGTTTAATTTGTTACATTTCGTAAACAGTTTTTTTTTTCCTTTTCAACTTCATATAAAAATAAACATCTTGAAACATACAAAAAAAAAAAAAAAACAATATAATGTGGTCTGTAGATTTTGCGGGTATATGTGGGGGGATCGGTACGGCTCAACGTATTCTGAATACTCGTATATCAGCTTATTTTCCAGTATAAAAATGTACAAAAGAAAAAAAAAACACATTTTGGCTGTATTTTTAGAAGTGATCTGTACTCTCTCTGTCTGTAGTTTCAGAATTGTTGAAATATTGTTTTTGATATTTTATTTAAATATACACAAACTCTTTGAATTAAACAAACAAGTAAGTGCTAATTATGTATTCAAATATTAGAATTCATAAACGATGTGTTTGTTTCATGAATTGCTTTTATTATAATGAATGAATTTTAAGAGGTTTCTATATCTGTGGTGGTGATAATTTTTCAGATAATGTGTAATTGAGCATATCATCTATTCACCACATGGCTGCATATAGCATACTATACTGTTAAGTTGCTATTCATAATTCTCTGATACTTCATCGTTTTTGCGGCCCTTCTGCTTCTCAATAATCTAATTCGCCACAATTCCACTATCCTATGTGTATCGTCATTTGCAACATATAATTTGTGCAAAGCCTTTTGCACGACCGATAGCCAAATACTGGCGACTACGTTTCCTCGTATCAATAACAATATTAATAAAGTCAATGTTACGTTGTGATTTTCCGGTCTATGCTATAAGAGACGTACAACCATAATCTACTTTGAGTAATCACTTGGTTATAGATGCAACTTTTAAAATGTTTCAAATATAATTATTTTCAATTATATCATTTAATTTTACAACGAATTACCATCTCAACATTTTCGTCTCGATTGTACGTTGTAATTTCTGCATATTGCCATAAAATTAAGTACAATTTTATACATAAATTAGCCATAGGCTCTCAGTTTTAAACAAATTTTCTATATTCACATTGAACATGAGTTCCGTATCTATATACATATCGCAGTAAAATTTCAGCATTCAATGTTATTTCCAGAGATTATTATAAATATAAAAACTAATATATATTTATAAATTTCAGATTAATCTATAAATAATTTTAAAACTTACATCAATATTTAATACCTCGGACACCAATCTTCACTTAATTCAACGTCATCATTTTATTTGATATTGACTATCATCAACAGTAATAGTTCAGAAACAGTATAAAGATCCTAATGCCCGTTAAGCGATATCTCTATATGGGTACACTTATCAAATGCCTTCTCGTGATTTGTATGATGTTTCTTATTATCTCTGTAATTTTCAAGCTTAATCTTTATGAATTTGGCATAATCTGCGGATGAGTATATTTTTCGTTAATCAGTTGATTAAAATATTATTAACTTAGCTATATCAACAAGTGTTGTATGATGTTTTCTTACTCCTGATTTTGTGTGCTAAACATCAGTATTCAGCTAACCTAGTTCTATTCAGCTAAGTTCAGCTGTCATCAAATTGGTAACGAGATAATATTTTAGGTTTATTTTTTTGCAATACACACACAGTCTTCATTGGGTATAGATTTAAACTATAGAAAATGGTAGTCGCGGTCATATTCTATACTAGAATATGACGATCTGAATTGATTTTAATGTTACGTACAGAACTCTCCAACCAATATCTATACTTATAGTTTCGAGAACAATTCTATCAATCTACTATAAGTTTCCCTATGACATTAAGGTATCTATTTTTTTGTGCAATTTATCTCAATCAAGTTAGATTCGTCTAAGTATTATGCGTATAAATATAATTTGAAATAATAAAATAAATACGCGTCATATTGCGGTTTACTATCAACATTCAGAAAGGCTTATTTAGAATTTCCAAACATAATACCGCATTATTGTATTGATTAGACTTAACTATTGTTATATTTAATATAATTTCAATTAAATAAATTAAAATAATCAATGGAAATTATTATATTAAATATAAGGTAATCGCGATATAATAATATTTATTCATAGTTGACATTCGTGCGAATTGTTAATCGGTGTTGTCATACTTATTAAGTATATAAAACAGAACAAGTTTTATTGAATTAATTATATAACTTAGGTACTCGTATATACTAAAGGCGATATAGTTGTTGATTCATTTCAGTTGTTTATTGAAAATGAAATAAATTAGCAACATTTTTTTTTAGCATCATCTAGTCAATGCCCATTCATACATAGTAATCTAACAAGAAATTCAAGTTAATCTGAATTAAA
>JANSTX010054091.1:0-11350 GCA_027564355.1 Penthetria funebris | reverse complement strand
TACTTGGTTATCAGTTGTTCAAAATGACTTGAACAGATTGAATGCAGAAAGTGACGATACACAAGACAGAAACTTGTTGACAAATAGATTGAGAAGTAGGAGGGCCAACACTGAATAAGGAAAAAGGCAAGGATGAAGAAGAAGAAGTGACGTACTATGTAGAAAAGATTTTATTGTAAATATTGTCTTAAAAGATCAATAGAATAAATGCACTAAATTTCTATGAATGTAGTAGGTCTAAAGAATGCAGTCTTCTTAGACTTAATGAAATATACTGGCCGCTGTACACCACGGATTTCAAATAAAGTATAACAGTATAACACGGATTTCAATTAAAGTAAGTAAAATTATTATAATTAATAATTAAAAAGTAAATTCAAATATTTCATATATTCATATGTATTTCACATTTCAAATACTTTTAATAACCGGAAAATCTTAAATTTTATTTAAATCAGCTTGACCATAACCGGTTATGATTTTTTCTCTAGCAAACAAGAAGTTTTAAATATTTAAGTCAAATTATAAATATAAATATCCAGACACAATAAAGAACTTATTTTCGATTCGAGGCATAATTAAACGGCTTAATTCTTTACCCAAATTGAACTCTCTTGCAATTTCTAACATAATAAATAATAAATAACTAATAAATTTTCAGGTATACAAAAATTCAATGCTAGACTTTTCTACTGGAGAACAATATGCAAGAAGACCAATATCCAAGCGGCGAATATGGACACACTCGTAATTATCGTTTATATTGAGCTGTAGCAATTGAAGAAATCGACAGAATATTACTAAGACATGCACTAAAATACTCGAAAACATCCAATCTCTGAGAACTGTGTGGTAGAAGGCTAATTAGATTTGACGCATCAAAATTATGAATCTACGATAAAGAACTTACACAATTATCCTTTTTCCTTTCATATCCATCCCTTCCAAATTATTATATGTCCTAACACAAAATATTAGTCAAGACGGATATTCTACTCAAACCTATCTATGGCACCAAATTTGACATAACTAATACTGTCACAACTTCGAGATAGCGATGCTATGTTAATTTAGGCCTTAACTTACTGACGCCGCAATCGACGTATTATTATACTGTATTATACGCTTCTCCCCCATATTCAACTCAAATCTATCCAATACTCTATACCGTATATATAATATTCTGGTTTTTACAGTATTGTTTTCCAGCTCAGTGTTTACTTCTCGTATATCAACCCATAGTTTACAACTATAATATATTGTCAAAATTTGCTTCTTTATTTCAACATGGATATTATAAACATTTAGGGGTCGATGTTTTGTATTTTAAATAATAAAAGAATTTTTGAATTTAAATTTGAAATGGCCAAACTTTTAATAACCAGAAAATCTCATTTAAATCAGCTTGGCCATATTCGGTTATGATTCCTTCTCTCAACAAAACAAGAAGTTTAAAATTTATTATATCAAATTATAAATATGAATATTCAGATAGACGTTAAGAACTTATTCTCGAATACATATAATTGATATCTGTTCTTAAATATACTGTATAATACTTTGGAACTGGTACATATAGCATATGTTATTCTGGTAGCAACAAAAACAGAAATCTTCGTTTTCTATTTCTGGTTTGGGATCCCTTTCATTTACTTTCTTGCATTTGTATATTGGCACTTGAAGATTCGATTACAGAAATTATTAAACTCCGTAATTCTTTACCAAAAGTGAACTCTTTTTCTATTTCTACCATAATAAATAATAAACAAACAATAAATAAATTCATTTTATAACTAACTCGCATTGCTTTCTTTTATTCGGTATTTGTTTTACTGCTAGTGTTCGCCTGAATCAAAGTTAGACACATAACTTAGTAGGGCCCCGGATGCCTGATACTGATAGCAGTTTTTGATAGCACTAATTTCTGGGGATACTTAATAAACGATTTTCTTATTTTTAGTTTAAGATAATGCATTCGACTAATTACACATAGATTTTTTTTTATGTATTATTGAATGTAATTAAATACTTAATTATCTAATGTTTTTAATATTTCAAAGAATCATTAAATTCTTAATTAACTAAAATTTATCGTTTTGATGTAAATCCAAATATGCCCGGGTCAACTTTACTATGTAGAACAAAAATTTTATTTACGCAGGATGAAAATATCCTGAGTCAATTAGTTAATTTTTCATTTATGAATTGACACACTTTAAGACTTTATTCATGACGCAATGCTACTGCAATCAGATGCCAATAAACACAGATATTTTAAAATAAACATATTTAATTAATAAAAATAGTTTATACAAACATAAATTTAGAGGAAAATGTAATCTTTTTTTTTTTTTTAAATCTATTTATCGAAATAATAGTGAAAAACTATATTATAAATAAATTAATACTTTTGATATAAATTTGTTTACATTAATTTTAATGAGAAAATACAATTTTTAAAATTGGTAAATATTGAATAAAATTGTAAGCTTGACTATGTTATTCTGCAATGATAATTAATATGGTAAGTGTAGACAGTGTTGACCAAATTTTACGCAGCATATTATTGAGAATCTTAATCCAATACTAGAATGCGGAGTTGAGCAATTTCAATTTTTTATAGAAAGATCATATATATTCAAATTAATGTGAAGAATATGTAAATTTTGGTCACAGATACTCTGTTCACTATTAATGGGCAAATACACAGATTTACATTCTAGCAGGCATACAGATTATACAAATTAATAGGAAACACACCTAGGAGAATGGATAAATAGATAGATATAGACTGGTGTACAAATGTAGACAAATAGACATATAGATAGATAGACAGATAGGTACAACTATGTACATATAACTACATAAAAATGCAGATAGATCATCATTACCTAAAATTTTGTCAACATTGCCATTTTCGACGACTTTCAAATTATACAAAGCAAACTTTTCGATTTAGTTGAATAATCATAGTTTAGTTGAATAATCATAGAAGCCCGTCAGCATATACAATATCTATCGCATACGGCTTGTATACAGAAATACAGTGTTTATTAAACTATATATGACATCCAAAGATTTAAAACAAGTGTTTTTAAATTTATTTATTCCGATTCTGGCTCTAATTCCATATGAACCGAACTATTCATATTAAATGATAACAGTACCTCTCAGTTGAGTTGCAATCGGAAACGTAGTGTCATATACAAATATTAATTTAAATATCTACGACGAAAATAGCATGGGCATGGCATGGCATGGGATGCCAAAATTTCATAATTTTACTGTCACTATCCTAGTTAGAACGTCTACTTCATGATATCTTCGATAAAATGATCATATTGTTACGATTATGTTTTCATCCTTAACCAAAACAATGTATTCAATTTTGACATACACATCAATTGGACGCTGTTAGTATACAGAGGGACTGAGAATTTAAATATACTTAGATATACTGATTTGTTCAAAGTATGTACTGCAAGGTCTCGATATTCATTGATGTGGTCACCAAGCAAATAAACATTGATATCACATAAGTAGTTGATCGCATATAGAGGTAGTTTAACATATAAATGATTCACTAAAGTGATGCATATCATCAGCTATACCAAGTTTGCTGGTATGTTGCTTTCCACCTGGTCGATAAATATGACAGATAATCAATTTTTAATACCTGCTTAAAGAAACATCTTAACAACAAACTAGGTAGCTAAGGATTTATGCAGTACTCTTGTAAAACATTCAAATGTATATTTGGATAATTATGATTAATTCTATATATCCCAGTTGGAAAATTTCAATTATAGTTATTTGAGTTCATATTTGCGTTTATTTGTATATTGAAAACAGGAAATTAAAATCGAAATGCCTTCGTGTGCGCTCTTGAGGAGTAAAGGTTAAGATGATTATTATGTTTTCGAGAATCATATATTCCACACTATGGAGATCTTTAATATTTTATTAGGTATAGTAAAATTATAATTCAGCATCATCATCAAATTAAATTTAAACAGTGTATAAGGACTAATAAGTATATAAGGGATATACCTAGGGAGTAATCCGATTAAGTTAAAATTTTCCAATTGTAATGATAGCAATATGTTGTGTAAAATTTCAAGCGTGTGTGTATCATATAGGTTATTTTAATCTCCAAGCAGTAAAAAGTTTATAAGGCAGCTACTTAAAGTGTACTCCAATTTTACTTAACTTCAAACTTAAACCCACAAATGGTATCTCAAAGCAATCTCAAATTATTGAGCGAACAGACGGACGGACGGACGGATAAGTGTTAAATTACTTTTTCCAAAACTCTAAATACAACGGTATATTTTTTTATATATTTTTTTTATGTGATTATTCCTTTAAGGCGTTTCATGAACGGAATCTAGTACCTTGGAACATTGTTCCCAGGGCCTAATGAATTTATAAGTACACATATGAATGATAAATGGATAAATGGATGAATAAATGAATGAATGAATAGATGACTGCTTGAATGGATGAATGAATGAATGGATGAATGGATGAATGGATGAATATATGAATGGATGAATGGATGAATATGGATGAATGGATGAATGAATGAATGGATGAATGGATGAATGGATGAATGGATGAATGGATGAATGGATGAATGGATGAATGGATGACTGGATGAATGGATGAATGGATGAATGGATGAATGGATGAATGGATGAATGGATGAATGGAAGAATGGATGAATAGAAGAATGGATGAATGGATGAATGGATGAATGGATGAATGGATGAATGGATGGATATCAATTAGCAAACGAATGAATGAATACACGAATTTTAGATAGAACAAATATTTGTATGAACTAAAATGTAAATGAATAGATGAACAAATAAGTGATTAAAAGAATTTGTTAATTTCACTAAGATTAAAATATTCCATCACCGAATATTCAGTTAAATTAGTAAAAAAAATCATTATATACTAACCTTCAACATATGAAAATATTGATGCCCCAGCAATACTATATAGAAATATGACTAAAAGGAGGAAAAAATGTGTAAACCATTTTTTCGACCAATTACTAAATTTTTCGTAAATATAAAAGGCAGACTTTTCTCCAGCATTTAATCCAGATTTGGCCGAAGCCATTGTAAAGTCTTTGAATCCTTCAAATTGTTTATACATAAATGCGCCCGCTTTTGTTGAATAATTATTTATAAAAGGATTTTCGTACGGAGGCCATTGTGGTGGCACTTGTGACGGATTTGAATAGGCCGTAGTAATATATGGTGATTGTATAAAAGGTGAAAGATGTGGTGATGGTATATTTATCGTGATTCTAGGTTTTATTACTGGTTGTTTTGTCGTTGGTGTATTTGAAGCCATTTTTCTTATTTGGCACTTAATTTATAATAATAAATACAATTAAAAAAAGAAATTAAATTAAATATTATTTCACTTTGTTTATTTTCCAAAAATCACCATAAATGAATATTTATTTAACATGGTTTTCTAAGCTTTGAATTATTTATAATTTACACTATAAATTAAAATATTAAATTTTATTTATTTTACTATAAAATCCTTAAAGAAAATACAAAGAAAACAGAAAATATTGATTTAAATATAATATTATTTATGTGTCTAGATATTTAAAAAAAAAATCTATTGTTATTGGCGTCAGATTTACCACTTTCTAGGTCAACATTTTAGTAGGTCAACATTATACGAGATGAATGTAGTGATTAAATTTTCCAAAAATACGAATACAACTTCATTGTGGGAAGTTATAGTTGATTCTAGAACTAGAATTTTTGTTGGTTCCGTTATAGAAATTAGTACCTAATTTCAAATATGTTGGTGTTAAATACAAACGACAGATAAGCATCTTATACAGAGATTGTCCAACTACCGATAATCTGACAACAGTATATGTCAATTTTAAGTCGTGTTATTTTGGCCAGAACTACCTATGGTCTAAATATCGTATTTGTTCGATGACAAAGATAAATTAGGTGACACAGTATACTTATATTCATCGAACACTATATCCAATCATTTAAAAATATTAATAGATGTTTCGTAGTGTATTGAAATTAATGTGTTTATCACCAAGCATCCCGTATGTATTCCATTGTAGATGTTAGAAAAGTCTTATTGAGAATCGCGAAGATCTAACATTAACTCAGGAATGCGCCTATAAATATTTATATTGCAAATATAAATTAATTCCAACTGATAGTATATATTTATCGTACAGAAATTATAATACATAATAATTGACTATATGGGCTCTAATCAGAACTATGTATCGGTGCCTGTAGATATTACCCAAGTAATTAAATATCCAAGTAACATTTGTTATTTTTAAATTTTATGTTATTATGGTTATTTTGTCACTAGTAAAATTATCATGTATTACATACGTTTCTTACTCGTTTTAGCATTTAGTAACAACTCGGTGTTATGTAGCACCACATCTACACTAATATTACATATATGTAGTAAAATTACCTCTATATAACTTAAGGGTTACATCACAGTAAATATTACATCTTACTATTCATATGGTGCTAAAGAAGTAAATTATTCACCTACTAAATACTTTGAAAGTTTATTATAGTCATATTTATACGTGCACAAGCACATCGAAGTGAAATAATGGACGTTTTTGTCAAAGCAATTGACAGAGAAAGATTAAAATTCTATTCCTAGTGATAGCAGACAAATATTGTAAGCAAATTTGAGATCTTCAATTAGAATGGTAAGACTCCACCTATACCATATGCGGTTCAGTGTTTATCTTCATTATAACTTAGCTTCTAAGACAGTAGAAGCAAAATAGTGATATAATTCATATCCCTGTTTCACACAAGAATGGCGTATTAAAAGCATCACCAACCCTGTCAGTATGTAATATTCGGTATTGTAATTTAGTTCAGACCACCTGAAATCCACTTATTTATTCACACTTTTTTCACTGCTTAAATGTACATTTTTTTGATTACTTGAGTTACATAAATTTCACAAGTAAGAAAATCACCGCAAATTCAAGTGGAATCCTGGTTATTTTTATAACTTAGTAATAATTAACCCGTTTAAATCAGTCACAAACACGTCTCAAAAATACCAATTGGTTAATTTCTCACCAGAAATACACGGTTTTCTAACTGAAGTAATTTTGTTCAAGTGCATCGACTGTTATCCTCACGTGATTGTTACGTTAATTATACGTTATTTGCACCAATCTGACACCACTTGATGTGAAACACTGAGGTGTTATGTAGGTAATATAGGTGATGAATGACACTCAGTTTTGTTGTTTGGCTATATTAAGAAAAAACGTTAAGCCTTTATCCTTTTATTCTCAACTGTTCGAAACTAACATATGCTCTAATCCAGGATTATCGGTTATAACGGATAACTAACTTAATTCTATCTATGGCGCCATTGTCTACATTGCATATTAAAACCATTTTGTCGTAGTCATACGCATTGAAGTTTGCTTATCATACTCATCTACCATTTCCAACTTAACCCTATCTCGCATGCATAATATTGAGGTGTTTAATATTTTCGTTTTACAACAGTTCACACTTTGTATACCAGTTCACATTTTGTAACAATTATCTGTATTTTTTAGTTCAACATGAATAATATGAATATGTATGTAAACGTCGATGTTTAATAACTCAAAATAATAAACACCGTTTCGCAGAATGTAAATAACTTATTATTATTAAAAGGGACTTTTTCAATTTTAATTAAAATAAGAAACTAATTTAATTTAACGTAACCTAATCCATATATGGATCACCATATAAATGTATGTTTTTAAAAAAAATTGTTTCAAACATTCGTCTGAAAAAATATTAGTTTTAATACTATTTTTTTTATATTTTTAATTATTTGACCATTTTTGTATTTTAAAGCTGAATTTAGTAGCCTAAAAGTTTAAAATCAGCAAATTCAAATTATAATAAATAAAAGCATATCTGTTTTTCGTATATCAAGAAATTCGTCCCGTTCGTCCATTTAACACTTTGTTATTTTATTTTGCAAAAATTCTGTATTCTTTAAATTTTCAGAATTCTATAAATATTTAATTAATATCATAAATTTATGTATTTTAATTATTTTTATTAATTTATTAACTCACTAATGAAAATAT
Source organism: Penthetria funebris (assembly GCA_027564355.1). Taxonomy (NCBI): domain Eukaryota; kingdom Metazoa; phylum Arthropoda; class Insecta; order Diptera; family Pleciidae; genus Penthetria; species Penthetria funebris. The sequence goes on along the minus strand of JANSTX010054091.1, from coordinate 3,198 downwards.
GTTTTACTTTGATATATTTTTGGTAAAACACAATTTTCGGACAAAAGAATCGCAATAAATTTTGTAAAAATATGTCTATTTTTCTATTTTTTAAAAAATATTTTTGATAATTTAAGTTAATATCACAAAACTTCAATTATTTATATGCATTTCACACACTGTGATGTCTTTATATAAACTGAGACTTTTATCCAATTTTATTAAATTTTCTTGCTGAGGAAAATGCATATATGATGAGTTCAGCAATGTTACGTAGTAGATAAAATTTTGATTTAAATTTGGAAAACGGGAGAAAATGAAGATTCAAAATTTAAAAAAAAAGAAAAGAAAAACCAGATAGAGAAACTGAGAAATTTTACACAGAACTCTGCTGCTGGTAATAAAGAAAAGTTAAATCATAATTTTCACAGTACTAGTAAATTAGTAAGAGGAGTATATTATAGTCATTGTTAATGTTTCACTTTAACTAGAAAATTTTAAATCATGTGTTTAAGCAGATTTGGATTAATTTTTCATGAAAATTATGTTATGTGTAATAAATAAATAAAAATGTTTTATATATATATAACCATCTAATAATTAGTGATATAAGCGGTAAATGTTTGGCAAATGGTACCACTAGTGGTGGTCTGAATTAGAAGCAACCACAAAAATGAATTGAAATCCCTACGCATAAGTGCTTGAAATACGTACCAATTATGAAATAACATGTATATCCGACAACCTAATCAGCCATTCGTTTGTAACTGGCTCTGCTGAAACATTTATATTGCAATTGTCAAAGAAACGTCAACAAATCGGCTTAGATCGTATAGGAACGATTACAACTTATGGCTTACGAAAACGGGCGCGCTATAAAATATGGAACGTTAGAGTAAAGCTTGAACCGAAGAAGCTTTCGCAGGTGACTCAAGAATTGAAGAAGAACAAGCTCGATATTCTTGGTATGGTTTTATTGTGTATGAAAGGAAGCAATGGACTTGTGAAGAAACGTGCAATTAACAACAGCAGTACGATGAACCAGCATAATTTATGGACACAATATGATTAACTGTGCCAAAAAAGTTGCACGACGGGATAAGCTAACTTTTTTTTTTGTAAATATTGCAATTCGTGTACCGTACGCTGCAAATTCAAATAACATGTCTGACAAGCAAACTAATTGAACAATGCAGACGGGTTCTTGATCTCAAGTGAGTTTTAGCAAATTTTAGGCCGGAATATCTGGTTACTTAGATTCCGGTTGACCGAAGACCGTTTATAAAACAATTGGGAGATTCTACTTTAGTAATAAAATCTACATTATCGGCCGGTGCGGATTACAAATCACACGAAAAGATGAAAGTGGACTTGGATGGCATTGTATCAATATTAAATCCCATTATTGGTGATGTGATTGTCTGATGATATATCAATCTCGTTTAAAGATGACTTGATAATTAAATTGCCGAAAAACGATAACTTAAGTGTATGCGAGAACTGCCGTGATATCACTTTGTGGAATACGATAAACAAGGTTATTGAAATTATTGTGCACCATAAGCTCAAGTTCAGTTTTTGAACTAGGCTTTTTAAACCAAAGAGTTTAACAGAGTTCAGTTGGTTGAAGACCGGCTAAAATATGTTTCAGGGATTCTGTTGCAATTCGTACATCGGTACTGTATCCCATTATTATTATTAGAGAAATAAGGTTAACTTCAACTTGCTAAATACTATTTATAAACAATATTATAGTTATTGTTGCCCATGATAAGATTAATTCTGTTTTGCAACCGGGTATTCAAAAAGAAAAGACAGGTTTCAGGTTTTTTAGGTCTTGCACAAAGCATATCAATAGTTCTTCTTCATCTTCTTTCGTTAGGTCATATACCTGTAGAATTTAGTTTTGAAATGCGTATGTATTATCTCCTCACTATCTGTTCGGGGGACTTCCTATATGTCCATTTCCAATTGGGTGTTATTTTATAAGTATTGTATTACGATTACAATAATTTTCGACAGCTTAAAACATACTCGTATCGTTTTATTTAATTAGAGTTGTTTCTATCGATGATTTGTTACTTACTGTTGGTTATAAATAATGTAATTATGTATTGTTGTTATTTTGATATATAAAATGCATTGTGGCATTATATTTCTATTTCTTGTACATTAAGTGCAATTATTAATTCGTATTGTTAAAGTAAACCACACTAGTATTATATTTCATTTTATGTGCACTTTTTCCAATTTTTTCTTTGTGTATCACTTTCCAAAGTGCTGTTCAGCAACTCATCACTAAATTTATTGGCGATGAAATCACATTAACAACAGACATGTTTCAGGCGTGGTAGGTCTTGCACATATCATATCAATACATTACGGATTATTATTGAACAGACGATTGAATGATATGTTATTTGTCGACTTCAGATAGGCATTCAGTTGTATTGATTGTGGTATAATGTGAACAATTCTAGAAAGTTATGGAATATCGTCTAAGTTGATTAGTATAATCCAATGAAGTTGGTACGTCGAGGAGTACTGAAACAGATGTAAAGTTCCGGATACATTAGCGAAACCTGAAATGTTTATTTATGTATATATATATATATTCGCAGGGCATTAGTAGACACGTTATTAAGGATGCTAGTATCAGTGCAGGCCAGAGATCGTGAGCAATAGTAAACTAAATTTGATAGTAAAAATTCGAGAAAATTCAAACACATCATTCGTGGTGAGCCTCTAACTCTGCAAAGCATAGATCGTAGCGAAAGTCGAATTAAAAGAAATAATATAAAAAAAAAAACGGTTTTGAAAAACAACAAAGCAGTTTTGTCTAAATGTAGAAAATTTCTGTACAAATAAATGCTACAAATAAATACGTAATGGTTTGATTACTAACAGAAAAGCAAATAATTCAAGCTGCTAATAAACGAAGAATATTGTTATAGGCACATTCCTGAATCAAATCCTATATTTCCGATATTGGGCGATTGTAACATCCCATCAACTCTTTGGAAATATCTGAATGCTATGTTCCATGGTTGGAAAATTTGTTAAATAAGATCTTAAACGAAAATACAATTCTAAACTAATTAAGGCGAAAGCTACTATTTTCAGAATTAAGGCGAAAGCTACTATTTCCAGAAAATGGTCTGCACTGACAGCAGACCATTTGCAAAGTTGATTGCAACTGGACGCGTCCACAGGTTGCGG
>JANSTX010054088.1:0-11353 GCA_027564355.1 Penthetria funebris | reverse complement strand
CCTTAATATGTATAGATAACAACAGTATGTATGAATTCTTTGTTTTTTTTTTTTTTTATTTTGTGTCAAACACTGAATGTCAATCAATAATATAATAATTTTGTTATAATTTAAAAGGATAACTCTTTAATCGGCATGATTAATGAATTCCCTATGGTGCCTTCATTTCTTTTGTGCAACCCTTTTACTTAGATAAACTCAGGGTGACGAATGGAGTGATCGACTATCATCGAGGTTACTCAACTCATCTTTAACCCACGAGATGTCAGTAATGACATGTGATCGAAGTTAAAAAGATGGTTGTTTATCAATAGTACTCTTAGTCTACTTTGAATATTTGAACAATTTTAAACTATACTATGAAATGATCACGAATAGTAAACGTAGCGTGAAATACTGAAAGAATACTTGGTTTTGTGTGATTTATAAGAAATATATTCCCATTATGCATGAAACAGATATAAATCGGATACCTATCTTTGCATTAGACATTCTAGGTGATGATCGAGCAACTGTTCATTTCAATTTTCTCGCAATATGTTAGTATTATACCCAATATGCACTGAAATGTCACATTGTCATCATATGCTGTGATCTGTTCATGATGGAGTTAGTTGCATAATTAAAATGTCGAAGCACTTAAATATCGTGTATATCTTTACTAACCATATCTATCTGAATATGATTTCCAGAACTAATAGACTCTAAATAAAATGTTCACAAACTAAATTTAATATACGAATACTTAGACCAAAGTCATAATTGAAAATTTATATACCAAAATTGGAATTAAACCTAAACAATGAGTAAAATAATAATAAAATCAAATTGTTTTTTTTTTTTTTAAATAATTTAGAGACATTTTTTACAAAAATTACTTTCAATTTTACATCATAAAAAAAAATAGTTTGACATTTAGAAATATTGTGGCTTATTTTCAAATGGATGTACTTCAAATAATTGTGGTGAACGTCCAAAATTATATGTATTTAATCCTTGAATTGATCCACAATAAACAATTTTTCTTCCATTAACAACTAATGGTTGTACAGTTCTATTAATTATTTTACCATCATCAATTTGCGTTGACATTCTATTTGTTGTTATTGGTCTGAAGTTTCGATCACTGCCAAAATGTTTCGATAGAAAAGGCATTTTCCTTAATTTATATTCAGGATACTGAACAGAATTATAATATTTTCTATTATGTGAATCATTATTAATTATCTTATAATTATTATTATTAATATGTGTCAATTGTGGTGAACTTATCGATAGTAATTTATTTTGGAGAAGTGATAAATTTGTTCGATTACTATTATTATTATTATTATTTCTGGAAATTGTATGTAATTCCTTATCGAAAAGAAGTTGTGTATTTTTTTCGAGCATATATTCCCAACATTTATATTGTTCATCTGTGATCGTTGGTAGTAATTCCTTATTTTCAACAGTATTATTGTTACTATAATTATTAATATTATTATTATTATTATTATTACTATTATCATTACTACTATTTCCTATCATTACATTATTAAATCCATTTAAATTATTATCATTTAAATTTGTTACATTTATAGTTGAGGTAAAATTTTTCATTTGATTTCCATTCTGAATAGTTGACGCCGAATAATTATCATCACTAAAATTTGTTACTATCGAATTACTTAATAAATCACTTGAAATTGATCGTGTAACACCTGTAATTTTTCTATTAGATTTTCGAAAAAATTGTATTGATTGTCCTGATGGTCCTGAATTTGATTCTTGTTCATAAATTTGACAATTATTACTAAATTTTCTATTATAATTTGTTGTTATATCATGAGATCCATCACTTATCGAATCATTTGAATTCTTTTTAAACATCAGAAATTTTATAATTATTATACTTATATTTTCTTCGGCTCCATAACTTTGAGCAATATCTTGAATACGTTTAGCAGCCATTATAACATTTGAATGTCGACGAATTTCAATGGCAATATCTTGATAATTTAAAAATTTAAATAAATTTTTATTTGCCATAAATAAATATTCATGTTGTTCATCCAAAATGATTTCCGAAGTTATTGGATTTGGTACAAGAACTGATAAATTTCGAAAGTTTTTATTAATATCTGATGGTGCAGTTGATGGTGTCAAATTAAGCGAACCATTTTTTGTAATTAATATAACTTTTGATTCACCAATACTTGCAATTCTAAGGATAAATTTCCGTTTCAATTGCTCATCACCATTGTGCTTTGTTTCCGTTGAAATATGACAAATTGTACTATAACAAAGTCCAAATGATTGTTGTCCATTTTGAATTTGTTCCTTTTGGGCAGCCAGCAACGTATATTTCATATATTCGTGAGCCGTTTCCCGATTAAAACGTTCTTCTAATAATATTTTCGGTATTAATTTTCCATACGAATTCGGTACAATTCTATTAATTTCACTATCGAACATTGCAAATAGTCCTTCATTTTTAAAAAAATATGGTATACGTAATTGACTAATATATAATTTTGATGAATATCCGGCCGTTTCTGAAAATCCAATCATCCAATTTATTGGCGAATATGAATTTTGTGGTTCAACATTAATTGTACTTTTCTTATTGCATTCGCCAACATCAACCATTTTCATTGTACGTTGTGGCATTGCTATTTCAAGGGTTTTTAATTTTTTTTCGATTTTTTTATTAAATGATAAATCTAATAGTTGTAAACGTTTTGGTACTATTGATACAAAATTTATGTCATCTAAATTATTGTGTGCTAAATCTAATATCTTTAATGTTATTGTATTGACAAATGATGGTACGGCAATTAATTGATTTGAATGTATACGTAAACATTTCAGATTTTTCATTAAAGACAAATTTTCTGGTAAACTCTTCAATTTATTACCAGATAAAATTAATTCTTCTAAATTTATCCAATCATTAACACAACTATCAGGAAATGTTGTCAATTCATTATAGGCCATATGAAGAATACGTAAATTCTTTAAACATGTTAATGTTTTCAAGGCATCATCATTAAATTTATTATTCGTTCCATAAAATCTTTCCACAATTGAAACATAACTTTCAATTTTCGGTATTGTTTTTAAATTATTACTGGAAACATTTAGTAATATTAAATTTTTACATGATTTAAATAGATTTTCCGGTAAATTTGCCAAATTATTACATTGTAGAAAAATTTCTTGTAATGTTATAATTTTTACTGGCATTTGTGGCAGTGTAGTGAGTCTATTTGAATCTAGCTGAAGAATTTGTAAATTACTACTTTTATTATAAAATAAATGTTCAGGTAATGTATCTAAATTATTATTACTGGCAAATATGGTTTTCAATTTAGAACAGAAACCAATCCAATCAGGTAATTTTTGTAATTTATTAAAACTAATGTCTAGGTGAATTAAATGTTGTGGACATGTTGTTACTGTTAATGTTGTTATTTCTGAAAAAATTAAAAACTTCAATAATACTCCGATTTAAGAAAAATAATAAAATTAAATAATATGCTAACCATTATTGCCAGCAATTAAAGAATGCAAAACTCTACCATTTACAATAACATCCGTTAATTTATTCTTGGAACATCGTAACGACATAAGATTATCCAATTCAGATAAATCTAGAAATTCGATGAAATTTTCACTAATATCCAATTCTGTTAAATTCTGGAAATGAAATGCTTATTTATATATAACATTACTCGTATATTATATAACTTAATGTGAATTTGAGAATAATTATGTGAAATATTTAGATCAATGCTTGAATTAAGTTCATGTGTCCTTCTTCTTTTTCCTTATGTCATGTTCAGAGATAAATCTACTTTTACTTCTAACTAAATTTATCTACAATATTCTGTAGTATTCATCAACAGTCTTTTTCAATATGAATGTCAGATGAAGATCTTTCTTATTATCTTCATAACCTTAATAACGAATCAGCCATTTATTAATAAGAATTGATTTACTAAAATATTTATCATATCATTAAATTTAGTGGTCAATATTCATCACGACATTTTTGCATGATTTGAAGTGTAAGTTTAATTTTTCTACCCATACCCATATGATGTTAAAAAGTAAATATTTAGCTTTGTTATTTTGAATACTTTATCTGCATTTAAACACCTTTTAAATTGCTGTTTTATTTGTAATTACATTAAATATTTAAAAGGATCATTAAAGGATATAAGTATGAAACAAAAGAATTGTTTTTCCACATTTATTATATATGATTTGAGAGTACAATGTTGAAATTGTTCTTTGTTCAGTATGCAGTCAAAAATGCTTATTATATTCTCTTGGGTACTATACTTATATCTCTTGCATTATTAGTTCACCTGATTTTTAATATTTTTCTCCACATTTTTATTTGTCTCGAGTATCAATCGGAGCATTTAATGTATTCCAATAATTTTATACAACTATAATGCAGTTAGTGCAGTGTACTGTTGGGTAAGCCAATTAAATTTGAGCAATTTCACATCAATGAACTTGGTGTCTGTCGCGTTTGTTAACTATAAAAATATCTTACCAACAAATAAAATTGCTGGTGATTAATCCACCACTTATGCAGTGCTAAATATACGAGATATGTTACTACCTATACGCTACGGAAAAGTAGTAAAAAGTGGCTCAACTCGACGTAATAAAATATTTGCACATAATATAAATATATACATAATAATAATATACACCCCATTTACTACAAAAAAGACATCCGTCTGGACTATTATTGGTGAAAACTTGAATAAGATATCCATCATTTTCCACGGAGTTAGGGTCATTTGATAGTACAAAATGACCACTTTCAAACACATACGTCTAAACATTTTTATAACTTACATAAATAGATAATTACACTATAAAAAGCAAGTATCTACAACTTCTAATTGTTTCATCCCTAAATGATCAGTTAATTTTTTTTTATATTTGAGTCCACTTATAGGACATTGACCATTTTATATTAATTTAAGTAAATTTTGTCTATTATGTGCGTAATACTGGTGTACTCTAATTTAATTCAGCTGCCCACACAAATAAATCTATAAAAGAATTATACCTGTAAAAAATTTCATTTCGTTAAGTTTAAGTGTACTTAAGTTATCGCGCAACCACCTAAACACAATTTAAAATTCTCAACAAAAATTATAAATATAAATAACGTCAAAATGTCTGTGAAGTATACGCCACAGTTAGACAGTATGTCGCTATTGGACAATTCACAAAGGTTATTGAAGTTCAGTTAAGCGCAAGCACAGTCAAGTGTGAAGAAACCCGTTTGAAAAAATATGAAAAAAATGAAATATAAATATTTTTGTAAAATTTCGTACTATAGCCGATAGTGTTACTCTCATATTCTTATATTTTACGATAAGCGATACTGTTTTCGCATTAGCGGCACCGTCGCATGCAATATTACATTATTATTTGTTTTACCAATTTAATGTTTAGTTCGTCAGCTGCTGCTGTACAATACTCGTGTTTTAGGATAAATTCAATCCAATTTAATTCAAATATTCTTTATTTTATAATACGTAAAATATTATAAACAAAATTACAATTTGTGTTAATTAATTATTTAAATGTGACATATATTGGCATCGTACACCTTCCGATGCTTATTGTAATGTTAACTGTATTAAAATAGATGCTTGAATATATTGTTTCAAGATCTACGGAAAAGGAGCAAAAAGTGACTCGCCGCGAAGTAATAAATTATTTGCACATAATATGTACTACACATTATTACACAAATGAGCACATACACGAGGGCAGTTTAAAAAATTGTGAGCCTAGATATAAGAAAACATAATTTTTTTCTTTCGAATTCTATTTATTTTTCGGCATATAGTAGTCCCCATTTTCACTCTATAATACACTTACTTCAACATTGTTTTCAATTTCATTGAATCTTACTTGTGATACGATTTGTGGAACTCTTTTAAATAGGCATTAGTTGCAGCTATTATTTCATCATTCGAGTCAAATCTCGGTCCTCTAAGCCATTTTTTCATGTTTGTAAACAATAAAAAAATTCACAAGGTATATGGTAAATTGGTTTATGCGGTAGCAATTCGTAGCGTAATTCATCCGATTTTCGTTGAGTTTTATTTTTATAATTAACTAAAAAATTTATTAGAAGTATAGTTTAAGTTGGAAAAATGTTTAAGTGGATTATTTTAAATAAAATGTAATTATGCGTACAATTGTAAGAAGTCGTACTTCTTAAAATTTTAAGAACCTATACGGGCGATTGGGTGCATATGCGGGTCCGATATCAGCACAGCGCTTATATGATATAAATGTATATATGATGTGTATAAATTAAATACCTGATAATTTCCCAGAATAATGCTACCCTTTAAATGTCTGGCTCTAAGATTTGCTCGGGTGACTAATTTCTGTGTATTTACTGGTAATTCTACAGTATTTTTTTTATTTGTATGTTGAATCTAAAATTTAATGATGTATTTACTTATTTTTTTTTTTAATAATTCTCTTAAAATTATAATTTATTTTATATATGAGTACATTAAACAAATGTATACATATATATCTGTGAATGGAAATAAAAGAATTGTACGTACTATTACATAATATGAAAAGGATTTGATAAACACATATAGTTAAGGATAATGTATTTTTAGTCGTATTACATTTTAATGATTTACATATACAGTGAAACGTCGAAAATTTGAATAAAAAGTTTCGAACCGATTCTAATTTCCGAAAAGTTCTAATTTCGGAGGGACAAAAAAATCGAACAAACATACATGCATTCAATATAAATTGATTGTTTTTTAGCAAAATAACCATTAATTTTTAATTGTTTTGTTGATGTTTTCATAATTAAGTCCACAGATTTATCAGGAATTAGCTGTAATTGTATTATTTCAGTTGTATTTAAATTTTGCAGCGCATAGCAACACATAGTAATGAACAGCAACGCATGGCTATTCATTTCTATGCGTTGGTGCTCTTTCCAAGCGTTGCTATCTATTTTTAGCTGTAATTGTATTATTTCAGTTGTATTAAAATTTTGCAGCGCATAGCAACGCATAGTAATGAACAGCAACGCATGGCTATTCATTTCTATGCGTTGCTATTCATTCCTATGCGTTGCTATTCATTCCTATGCGTTGCTATTCATTCCCATGCGTTGATATTCATTTCTATGCGTTGCTATTCATTCCTATGCGTTGCTGTTCATTCCTATGCATGTTCTCTTTACCATATTTAACGTTAAGTTCAAATTTGTCCTATATATATTGGGCACGATAACTTGAGATTGCATTGACATATCACCATGAAAATATGCATGTGTCACTTTTATCGGATTTTTGAGCCTAAGTTCGAAGATGAGGATAATTGGAGTACTCCTTCAAAGTACCTCCCATACAAACTTTTTACTCCTTTCAGATTAAAATTGGGTGTATAATATCAAAGACAACATAAGAAAATACTTTGAGCTTTCACTATAAAATTTTGCACGTGTTACTTTCATCTAATTTGTAAGACTAAGTTCGAAGATGAGGAAAATTGGAGTACTTCTTCAAGTACCTCCCATACAAACTTTTTACTCCTTTAAGATTAAAATTGTTTGTATAATACATACAAACTTAAAATTTTACATATATAACTGATATTGTGTGGGAGTATAAGTCTTATCGGATTACTCCTTGGAGTACCTCCCATGTATATTGTGCACGATAACGCGTCATTTATATCTTATTTGTGAGCAATGGTGAGAAAAATTGGAGTACTCCTTCTAGTACCTCCCATACAAACTTTTTACTCCTTATATTATATTATATTATTGTTATAAAAGTGTGTTTTGGGAGGTTGCTATTAGTTATATACAACGTTATGTATGTTTTTGTTTCCTATTAACTTATATAATTCACTAACAGTAAAATGTACTTTTAATATCTCGATGTGTATTTTATTAAGGTTTATTTTCAACTGACTTCTCCTGCTCATAACGCCCCTATTTATATCAGTTTTTGTTTACCTCTTGAACTTTCTCGAAGCTTCTAGTCTATTCAAGCACCTTATACATTTTTCTAGTTTGAATGAGTACTAAATATATAAAAAAGTGCGGTACTTGTAACATTATATTACATATAATTATATTATTATTTTGGATAATTTTCCTGTAATTTAGGCGCGTAACAAAGTTTCAAGGGACTATTGAATTTGAGATCATTCGTGTATCTTGAAGGAATAATCGTTATTATAATTAAAAATATATAAAAAGAAGTTATCTGACCTGTTAACTTGATCAGCGTACCTCCCATGTATAATTTTTACTCCTTACTCATTAAAATAAGTTATATAATAGTAATATTTACTAATTTAAGCGAAAATTCTAGGTACGAGATATCAACTATTTTGCAACTCTCTTTAATGAATATTTATGTATTATGTTGTGATCCGTTAAACAATTTCCGGGGCCTACAATAATTGGCAACCAATTACAGTGAAACCTCGAAAATTTGAATTAAAAAGATTCGAACCGATTCTAATTTCCGAAAAGTTCTAATTTCGGAGGGACAAAAAAACCGAACAAACATATATAGTATATTTAGATGTAATTTAGTTTTAAATGTCTTCATTCAATATAAATTGAATGTTTTTTAGCAAAATAACCATTAATTTTTAATTGTTTTGTTGATGTTTTTATAATTAAGTCCACAGATTCATCACGAATTAGCTGTAATTGTATTATTTCAGTTGTATTTAAATTTTGTTGGGCTCATTTAATTAAATTATTAGCGTCTGCCACTAAATGCTCATGCTTTCACATATTTCAATGTCACTATCGCTGATTTCTTCTAAACTCTCATTTATGATTCCTTTCGAATATTCAATTACATCTTCGTTCAATTCATTTATTTCTTTAGCTGTTTGATTCCAGTCTGATTAAATAATAACACTGTTTTTTGAGTATGACGATCAGATAGTGCAATTTCAGCTATAGTTCATAGTAATTGATCATCCTTCGATAATTTCATGTAAAATAACGTGTGCAAGTTCAGGATCACATTTAGGTTCAAAGTATTATTTTAATCCAAATGTAATCCAAAGACAATAAAATGGAATTCGTTTAATTGTATAAGCATTTAGTGATTGTTTTGCTATATTATGCTGATATTAATGATAGAAAAAAACTAATTGCATAGTACATATATAGTGAAATTGAGACAAATTTGACGTATTTAGACAATTACTTATTAATCAAAGGAATTTTTATAATCTATACGAATGGGATTATGAAATTTCGCATACAATTATAAAATAAGAATAAAAGTCTAAACGGTCTGCTATTATATTCAAAAATTAACATTTGAATAATTTTTTGTTTTTATTTTGTTATAATTAAATGAAGCAACAAGTCTTTGAACTTTTTATAAAATTCACTTTCAAATTTATACATGGTTCAGTGAAATATTGTTTGAACACTAATTATACGTGTATACTTCGTCTTTATAGGTATATGTTTTTTTTTTTATTAAATTAAACAAGATTATTGAATTGAAAAATTAATTATTACTTACCTCCATATTATTAAAAATAATTTCAGATAATTTTTCTAGCTTTTTGAAAATCCATTAAGCACATATGTAATAATTCCTTTGAAATATTTTATTATATATAGGAATAATTTTCAAAATACATCACATAATCTCAAATAACTAAAAAACAAAAAATTTAATTATAATATAAACAGTTTTTCTTTTAAATCACATGCATATGTGAAAACAATATAAGAAAAACTTGTCTTTATATTTCATTTATGGGGTATGGTAAATGAAAATCCGGATTCTATTTATATGTATTCCATATATATATATATATATATAAATACACAGTTTTCGTTCCAGAAAAATAGTTTGTTCAAACTTTTGGGGATAAATCTTAATAAATTTCTTAAACAATATGTATATACATTGCGTTTCTCAAATACTTTACGGACTAAAGGTTCACACAATCCATATAGATAGATCCACAGTTATAGTCATACTAAATAAAAATAATCTTAGAAATTTACTTACTAAAAAATATAGTGAATAAAAGCGAAAACTAATGTATAAAAGAATATTATGAAATGTTAATTGTATATAGTTACGGAATAAGTTTTTTCAAGCATAGCATCTAGCTTTTACTGAAGCGTAAACAAAAAAAAAAAAAATGTTAAATTTTTGTCAAAATTTATTTGCAAAATTGTAAATTTATGATACAAGTACGTACATACAAATAGAGAACAATATGCATAAGGAAAGATATATACATATTACCATATACGTCCGTACTTTCAAAGAAAATTTCATTCTTATAATCTTTTAAAACTACATAAATCTTTGAGATACTTTATTTCAAATTTATATTAGTAAATTTTTGCTATTTAAGACAGTTCTTATAAAGTATGTAGTATATTTACTCAATCATATATACTCTGAAATAATTTAAGATGAATATTTTACAAAAGTTTTTTTCTTCATATAATATACATATGTTCATAAAATGCATATTTTATGTTCGAGAATAATTTAAATATTCATTTATGATTGCTGCCGGAAATTATTACATACTATTCAAGATCACATATAAAGATATCATCAATTAAAAGATGTTAGTTAAATATATATAAATATATAAGTAATATATTTGTATACCAAACATTACTGATTGTAAGTTTAAAAAAAAAAAACACACACACATTACATAATTAACTTTGTAATAATACATAATTTCACTAATTTACGCGTATATAACACATAAAAATGCACAATTAATGAAACTAAAAACCATTGTAAAAATCGTAATAAATTTTCAAATCAGCACAAGGATTATCAGTTATATTATGTAGAACATGTCAGTACTATGTCATTGATCATTTGACCAATTAGGCGTTAAAACAAAAGTTTTGAAACAAATAATTATAGGAGTAAATCGTGTATAAATGTAAAAAAAAAAACACTAATTAAATAATTCCATATTTTAAATACTAAGTCATATTTTCTACATCAAATTAAATCTCAAATCAGCTTTCAAATATAGGCAAGATGGATACAAATTCTTGGGTTAAAATATAAAAATGTTTTTGACAATTTGTCGGCAACAAGTTCTATTCAAAAGTTTAATATAAGATAGGATGTTATATATGTTTTCAAATAATTGCCGAACAATTTGAACGCATAATTTCGTCAGCAGTATCGATATAAGGTAACAAATTTAGAAAAAAAAAAAAAAAACAATATAATAAATCGCAACTATTTAACAATACAGAATTATTAAAATTAATAATAGAAACCAATGTGATAACTACAGACCT
>JANSTX010054087.1:0-11354 GCA_027564355.1 Penthetria funebris | reverse complement strand
AAAATTTTTTAATTATAATTCGTATCTGATTTTCAGATTGTTGATTTTTATTTATTTTTTTGTTTTTGTTTTTTTTTTTGTTTTTTTTTTTTTGTTTTTTTTTTTTTCTTATTTTTATTGACTTTTATTTTATATGATATTTTAACCGATGACAGGGGAGGAGGACTCTGATGGACAAGTTTTTAGTTTTTAGTTTTTAAAAATAAAATGGACAAAATTAAATAAAATTATAAATTAGAAGTAACAAGGAGAAATGATATGCAATTATTGGATTATATAATACAATGTAAATATACCTCGTATAATAAATTTTAGGGGTTTTTTTTTCTTATGAGATTCATTAGGATTTTACTGTAATCCATTGTATGTGTAAAACCTGGATACTATTTATAAGTACAATATTTTCACCTTTATTATTTATTAATGAATAATTAATATCATTTACATTTAATAACAGATAAGTAGGTTGTGGTGTAAGTTATTAAATTACAAAAAATAAACAAATAATAATATGCTATCAGAGTTAGTAGTAATTAGTAAATATCAATTGAAATGTTAACAAGAAACATTGGTGATTTTTTCTGTAACAAATTACAAGCAACTTTAAATTAAATGATTTAATTAATTTAAAATTTGAACAAACATATATTGTTAACATTTTCAAATTGATATTTTTAAAATCAAACGGAAACAAAATTTTATTCTCTAATTTAATATTGAAAATAATATTCTTTATTATGTTTTATACTAATATGACCATCTAAATTTATTTTCATATCAAATCCAATATTACATTAATTCACAAATAAAATGGTTTTATATTATTATTATCATCATCATCATCTCATCATAAATTTGTGTGATTATTAAATTAATTAAAATTATATTGCTGATGAAGATAATTATTAATATTATTATTAATATCATTATTATTATATTGCATTTGAAGCAGAAAGCTTCAAATATTTTTTTTTTAATTTTACATTCATTGTACCTTTTATGTAAATTAATATGTAATTTCGCATCATCATTAATATTAATATTGATATTAACAATAATAATATTATTATTTACAATATCTTCCGTAACCCATGTTCTTCTGGGGGTGTCCTCTTTTCATTTAAATCATTTGATTCTTTCATAAATTTATTATCACATATATTAATTTCAGTATTATTATTATTATTATTATGATTATTTTTACTCTTATGATAAATAATACCATGATAATTAAAATTATCATCACTACTATTATTAGTTATGGTAGTAATAATAGTACAAGTATTGATGGTAGTACAAACATTTATTATATATTTTCTCATCTTACTATTTCTTTAATTCATATTTTATTCACATTTAAATGAACGTCCATTGATCGAAAATGTCTTTGCATATCATCTTTACGTGATTTACATTTATTACATTAAAATTGATTTTTTAATTGTAATATTTGTTGTTTAAAAATGCCTTGTACATTCAATTTTATTTTAAAATTATCATTTACACATGCATATTGGTTTTATATATTGGGTTATTGGTTATGTGTAATTAGAATTTTTAAAATTTAATTTTTTACTAAATTTTTTATTACAACTCATCATTTATATGGATGCACAAATAAATGTGATTGTAAATTTTGTTTAAAATTAATTATAAACATTATATTACATAAATTACATTTATAAAAATTAAAAATTTAAATGAACATATATAGTATTTTATTATTTTTTTAAGAGATTTTTTTTTACCACAATAATCACATTCGAATTTATTATTTAACATTACTCTGTTTTATTTTAAATTTCTTTTTAAAATACCTTGTATGGTATACATAGTAAGAAGACAAACAAAACGAATAAACAAAAAGTCATAATAATAATAATTATAATAATAATATTTATAATAATAAATCAAATAATAATTTGAAAAAAAAAAAAAAAAACCAAATAGATAATCCATTCATTTATAAAATAAATGTGTTAAAATAGAGCATTTTGTTAGATTAGAATATTTATAATTATGTAAATATATATTGAATATAATTTATATAGAATTAAATTTCTTTTTAGCTTGTCGAATGTGTTTTATAATGTCTTTCCAGTGAAAGACAATTTTTAAAAAATTGACCACAATAATGGCATGTATAACGTATCATATCTTCGGTGCCATGAATTAATGTTTCATGCTTTTGAAGATTACCCTTTTGCGTAAATTCCTTATTACATATTTTACACTTGAATGGCTTATATTTGAAATGAACTTTTAAATGTGTACGTAAATTACCTTTTTGCGTAAATGTTTTTGGACATATAAAACATGCAAATAATGCCTCTTTTGTATGTATTCGTTTATGTGTTTTTAAATTACCCTTTTGTTTAAAACTTTTTTCACACACATCACATTTAAATGGTTCAACATTCAAATGTATTAACATATGCGTATCTAAATTACCCTTTTGTGTAAAATGTTTATCACATACTATACAAATAAATGGTTTATTATTATTATTTTTGCACAACTTCATGGATGTTGATGGCGGTTTCTTCAAAAAATAATGATAAATATATGAGTTAAAGTCTAGGGATTGATGATTTACTATTTGGTTCATCAAGACTGCTTTTTTCTGTTTTGTTTTGTTCATACAATTATTTATCTAAAAATTGGTAATAGAGAAAACAAAAAATAAAAAAAAACAAATATTAAAATTTTCAAAACAATAATAAAAAAAAAAAAATATTAAAGTTATAATAACAGTTTTTAAATATTTTGTTGTACATTTTATGTTAGATAATTCACGTTGATATTTTAATTGGGGTTGTGTTAATTATGGTGAATTAGGATTAAAAAAAAAAAAAAAAACAAACAGAATAATATTAAAATACTGACATTCTCACTGGGGGGGGGGACTAAATCATTTATCAATAACCGCTTATTTTACCAATGACTGACTATCATCGAGGTAACTCAACCCATCTTTACATCAATGCGGTGCCATTGGTGACTCGATCACGATATATGTCAGTAATCACATGTGATTGAGACCAAAAAGATAGTGTTAATGTCGTGATTGAAGAAATATTTCAACAAAAAAAAAAAAAAAATGCTATGTAGCTGGATGGGGATATTTGCACCACCGTACTGAAATATGCAAATTTATAAGTTCAATAATAGTTATTTGAGTTCACATTTGATGTTGCATGCATATTAGAAATGGAAAATTATTAAGGTGTACAGATAAGGGTGATTAAAGTGATTACATCAGTAAAATACATATGTATCCAGGAAACAAATAACAATCTTGGTTGCAAAGTTACCATTTCATTATGGTTTCTTTAAGGTAACATATCAGAGCAGGTTATTTAAAGTAGTACAATAATGCAAAAGAGCAACAGTAGAATTTTGTTTACTACATATTTTATAAACAAATGCATGGAGGCAGTAGTAATTTATATTCGTAAGTCATAAATCTCTATTGTTTTGGTTGACGATTTTCGCAAACTGGTTGTAATTTGGTTGTGTATGTTTGCTAATTGGTTGCACACACTCGATATTGCAATCATACTGAGACGCAGCTACACTGGTCCCGAATACGTTTTTTCTACTTTATTGCAAACCAATTTATTGAGTGAAAATGATTGCCAATAGGTTATTTTTAGGTAACTGTAGAAAAAATTTGGTTGCCAATAATACTGCTCATTTACGGTGTGCTACAAGGGTTACTGAGGGTTTTAACATACTTTGCTCTGAAAATGCAATTATTAAGAATCTGTAACTGTAGTTAAAATTTGTATATATAACATCGTTGCTAATATATTACCAATGTCCATCACCTGTACTATTTTGACCACTCAAGTCAATTCTATAGTTAAATTAAATAAAATATCGTTTATAAGAATCTTATGTAACATTCATACATTACTTTTTATTTGTTAGATGGTTAGCATTTCTCATAGAGTATTTGCAAAATTGAACACAATATTGTGCAGATAGTTTCTTATTCAATATTACCATTCTATTATTTCTTTCTGATCAGACAATTCGAGTGAATTAACTAGAACAAACATTCATATATAGTTGCAATCAATAAATTAGCTGAATGCACTACCAACATCTTGTAGTTCTAATCAATAAATTGATTGACTATGAGGAACACAAAATTTTAAATTAATAATGAAGACTATAATAAACTAAAAGTAAAGAAAAAGATTATTCTTTATTGTTCCACAACACTCAAGTAACAAAAAAAAAAAAAACATCTTTTATTTATACGTCACAAATTTAAAAAAAAAACATTTTCAAGGAAAACAGTTTTTTTTTAACTTTTTTTGTTTTTAACTTTTTTGTCTTATGATCATTTCTTATATACTTGCCATCATCATTTAGGTTGGTTTTTTTTTTTAGCATTATTTTGTCTTTTTTTCTGTTCCCAACAGCAGCAACAGTAGCACCACCATCACACAAAATTTATATTTATTCATCTTTACAGGCAAAATAAGAAGAAATTCAAATAAATTTCTTATCCAAGCAAAAAACAAAAAAGTAGAAAAAAAACAACACAAAAAAAACCCCATTCAAGAAAAAGAAACCTAAATCTTTCACAAACAGGTGGAAGTGAAAGGAACGATATTTTTCTTTGTTCATTTAAGAGCAAAAAGAAAAATAAAAATAAAATGAAATAAGGAAAAAAAAAAAAAAACTAATTTATGATATAAAAAAAGACCAAAAAGAAAAAAACAATACAAAAAAAAACTACATTCTACAGCGACGTCGTCGTCGTCTCTTCTGTGTGGTGCTGCTGCTGCTGCTGCTGCTGCTGTGGCTGTATCCTTCACAGTCATGCAATCAAAACAATGAACAAAAAAAAAAAAAACTCAATACATTAAATTTAAATAAAATCAATAAATAAGAAAAAAAAATTATACAAATTTGCAACATTTTATTGTACTCACTTAATGTTATTAATTATATATTGTTTTTTGTAAATATTTATGCAATTTAAGCTTAAATTCAAACAAAAACACACCGCGAATATAAATTTTATGCGTGACATTTGAGAAAAAGTATTGCAATATCGAAAAATAGTGCTATTATGGTGTGTGACATTCACTCAGTTGAAAACCGAATGAATTTAACGATAACAAAATTGAAATAAAGTGTGAATGCAATTTGATGTTTTTAATAGAAAATAGGACTGGGTAAATGAATTAGGGATGGATAAATAAATGTGTGTTAGTTTGTTGTAACTTACATTTTTATGGGATATACAATTTTAAATAAATGCTTTGTGTATTTTAAAATATAAATATTATTTTAGCTACATCAACAGGGGATGCCCAATGAATATGTTAGAAATATACAAACTAATGTTTATCACTGAGTGTAGTATGGAAGAGTAAAATCTAGGGGGGTTACTCAATCATTATATTTATCTCGTCCGCCGTACGTTATTATGAACATTGGGTTTTCAATGTATTTTTTGATATAAGCATCTCAACAACGTATTTCATTTTACCCGAACAATTACGTATCGTGTTGTTTTTTCTGATTGATGTAATGTATTGATTCTAAATTGTGTATCATAAACCATATGCTTCTGATTATCCCTTATTTTATTATCCTTATTTAACGATTCAACATTCTTATGCATCATCTATTTCTGCATACAAATTCTTTGTGTAACATCTATCAATTAATTGAATTGTATTGTTGTGTACATTACACAATGATTTTGTTCACTAAGGGCAATCCATTGTAGAATATTGAATTTTAAGAGTAATTAAACGGTTTATGATTTTTCAAATTGAATTAATTGAACTGTATTGTTGTGGAACATTAACAATATACACATAGGTTTTGTTCGATAAAGGACAACCTATTGTAGAATTATTAAAAATAGCAATTGTATAGAAACAAAGATGCAAAATAAAAAAATTTCTAAACTCAATTTCAATTATTGTATTTATACATATATATATATAAAAAAAAAAAAAATTGTGTAATTACATACATTGACTTAAAAACTTCGTGGCGGTACAGTTCTCATTGCACCTGGTGGTAGGGCACGCATTGGTGGCGGTCCACCACGTGCCACATTCATATTGCCACCCATGCCACCCATACCACCCATTCCGGGTGGTGCCATACCAGGTGGTGGTCCAGACATCATTGGTCGCATTTGTGGTGGTGCCGCTACTTGTCCTCCAGTTCGTCCCATCGGTGCCATATGCTGTTGTGATGGTCCACCAACACCACGTACAGGACCCTGTAAACCGGCCGGTATATTAGCACTGGACATATTTGCTGGCATACCACGACCGGCAGCACGACCCATACCCGGTCCACCGCCGGCACCAGCACTTATTGGCACCCTGGGTAAACCCTCTTCTGGCGGTGGTGGTCCTTCAACGGTCAACGAAACAATATTTTCACCACGTAACAATACAAAACCCAATAACCGTTTTTCATCTCGTTCCGCTAATTTACTATTTTTTGGTCGAATTTTTCTAAATTCTTCACAATCTCCAAGTATTAAATTCATGTGCTTATCGAATGCCTTAAATGTGCCAATAAATGTTCGAGAATCTTGTAAAATAATTCGTATGCGATAATTTAGGTGTTGTACCATTTTATTATTTTTGCCGATTGTCTGAAAAAGAAAAATTCCACATAGAAAATAAAAATAAAATATAAAAATAAAACGGGAAAATAAAACTAAAATTAAATATCTTTTTTTTTAAAATAGACAAAAAAAAAATTTGGTTATTTGTTTGATATAAACAATGAACGAAAATGTGGTTTGCCATTTATCGGGGGGATGTTTTAACCAATATTTAAAATAGTTTATACATTTCTTACCATTTTTAAATTATTTTATATAATCACTAATAATTGGAGAAAATAAATTTAAAAAAATTATTTATTTATTTTATATTTATTTAATAAAACAAAAAAAAAAGTCTTGTTGAAATTATGAAAGCAAAATTTATTATGCACGACGCTTGCAAACGTTTAATTATGGCAAAATGACATTTTCGTTAAATATGTATATAATTTTGAACTGTTCACATTTTTACATTGGTCCCGATTACAAATAAGATATAAAATATTTAAATATTTTCATTAAATATTAATATTTATGATAAAAATTAGCATCTAGTAGATACATTAAATATGTTTAAAAGCAATTATATCAAGAATTTGTGCATAAAACAATTATTTTATTAAGGTAAAAGTATTAATTTTTTAATACTTACGTAAGATTACGAACAATACCATAGTTTTTGCTGAATTTATTTTACAGTGTATATTAATGTCAATATTTGTTTCGTGTTTATAAAATGAAAAAATGTTTATTAATTTTTTTTTAAATTTTAATAATTATAGTGTTATTAATAATAAATAAAGCCAATAATTAAATCCAATATGTCAGTGGTAATTGAAACAACAATTGGTGATTTAACTGTTGACCTATTCATTGAAGAACGACCACAAGCATGTCTTAATTTTCTAAAACTTTGTAAATTAAAATACTATAATTTTAATTTATTTCATACAATTGAACATGGTTTTATTGCACAAACTGGTGATCCATCGGGCACCGGTAATGGTGGTGAATCAATTTGGGGTGTAATTGAAGGTAATGAAAAACGTTATTTTGCCGCCGAATCACAACCAAAGATACGACATTCCGAACCGGGTCTAATATCCATGGTCAGTTTCGGCAATCATTTAATTGGTTCACAATTTTTTTTCACATTGGGTAACGATTTAACATCATTGGATGGCATTCATTGTGTTATCGGTCAAGTTGTTGAAGGACATGAAATTCTACGTAAATTAAATGATGCAATTTGTGATAATACACATAGACCATATCAGGATATACGTATAACACATACAGTTATATTAGAGGATCCATTTGATAATCCTAGAGGTTTTCGTGCACCAAGTAATTCACCGGCAGCAACGGTCGATCGTTTAATTAATGGACGTATTGCGGCCGATGAGGCCATCGATGATACTGATGGTAAATCGGAATTGGAAATACATGAAATGTTGCAGGAACGTGAGGCAAAGGCACGTGCAACAATTTTGGAAATTGTCGGTGATTTACCCGATGCAGATGTTGCACCACCTGAAAATGTATTATTCGTTTGTAAATTGAATCCGGTCACAACGGATAATGATTTGGAAATAATATTCAGTCGATTTGGTAAAGTTAAAGGTTGTGAAGTGATACGTGATCGTTTAACCGGTGATTCATTACAATATGCATTTGTTGAATTTGAAAATAATAAAATATGTGAAAATGCTTATTTTAAAATGGATAATGTTTTAATTGATGATCGACGTATACATGTGGATTTTTCACAATCCGTTTCAAAAGTTAAATGGCGTGGCAAGGGTAAAGGTGTTATTTATCATGATGATAAAATAAAAAATGGTCGAATGAATTTTAATCAATTAAGGGATGATAAATCAAGAAAACG
The DNA here is from genome assembly GCA_027564355.1 of Penthetria funebris. Taxonomy (NCBI): domain Eukaryota; kingdom Metazoa; phylum Arthropoda; class Insecta; order Diptera; family Pleciidae; genus Penthetria; species Penthetria funebris. The sequence continues at coordinate 2,865 of JANSTX010054087.1, read as the reverse complement.
TAAAGTGTCCTCATCGTCGTTGTCGTCGTCGTCATCATCATCGACTGCATCACCAATTCGATCATCAACCAAAACTAAAACAAAGAAACCAAATGATCGTCATAGAGATGATCATCGATTACAACGATCAAGATCACGATCACGAGATAAACGTGATGAAAAATATATAACAAAAAATCGATATGACAAACAATCGGATAATCATAGACAACAGAATAGAAGAGATAATCAGTATGTAGATGATTATAAAAATAAATATGATAATAAGTATGATAATAAGTATGATAATAAATATGATAATAAATATAAAGATGAATATGCGGATAAATATAAGGATAATTATAAGGATAAATATCAGAATAAATATCGTTCGTCAACATCAAATAAAAATACAAGTTATGATGTACAACAGAAAACCCATGGTAGTAGTAATGATGGTGGTAAACGGTATGATGAAGTGAAACGATCAAGAAATTATTCACACGAAAGACGAGCTGACAAATCAACAAGACACTATTCATCCGAATCATCACATAAAGAATCGAGACGAAAAGATGAAAAAGATAAATGTAAAAAGCGATCAAGAGATTGATTACATTTTGTAAATAAAATAATAAATGTTTTTTTATTTATAAATAATTTAACGGAAATGTGTATTTCACTATACTTACAGGTATTTATTTATTATTTTATAGTAAATAGTTTTTTATTTATTTATTAGAGAATGCACTATGAATTAGATACTAATTTTGCAGAACCCTTATTTCTTAAATTTTATTCAAATTATTAAGGATAAAAGTAAAATACATTTATTGGCTTTGTAAATTTATTAAATCCTTCATCCCCAATGCTATTTGTTTTTTTCCAATGGTAATGCTTTCATAATCTTAACCTCTTTGCCTCAAGTTTTACCGTTTCTTATACTCATATAACATCAAATGTGAACTAAAAACCTGTACTCATTTCTAATATACAAGTAGTAAATTGATTAAAACATTTTAATGATTATAAATCCATTTGGTAAGATGCTTAAAGTACATAAACAATGACGTAAATACTTAATATTTTAGGGGACTACGATCACACACCATAAAACTGACATGTACTGTGATCGTATTTCTGCTTTCCGGTGGACAACGTGAAGGTGGTAAATATTGGTTAAGTAACCACATAAATCGATTGCTACATTCAGCACCACATGATTTACTACACTTTTATTTATACGATTTTATAAAATTTACTGCCATTCCTCGGCGAAATTCTAACACATGTTTTTATCTTTCGATTGTATATACTCGTCGGCAATAATTACATAACGAAATGTTAATAAAATTTAATACAATTGAGTAATCTCGACAACTGATATAAATCGGTTACTTCATTATTCGTCACCAATTATAACGCGCTGTACCAAATTCTATATACATTTCTAAAATATTGCCAAATTGTCATAAATAATAAAATATTATACAAAAAACTTTTCAGGATTGAATTCAAAATGTATCCCTTTTTTATTCGATTAAAAATAATTTATAGAATTCTTAAAAAATAAACTCAATATTTACTTAAAAGTACCTGGATCCGATGGTATTCTGGGCGTAGTTCTGCGTCACCACTTCACTACATATACATGACAAATGTGCGGTCTATTCCCACAAATAGATTTAATTTCAAGGTCATATCATATTTGGAATTTAACAAAATTGTTCATGATTTCCATATGATTTTCGGTGTAGGAGATCAACGGGAGATATTATGACACTTATCTTAATAAAATCTGGAGTAGAAAGAAGCATACGATATATCTAAGACTTTTGACAGATTTTGTCATGGGGTACTACTATTATCAATGGTTGAACCTCTTTTATATTCATTCTGATTTCATTATTTCTTAAAGGACGTTTAATTCAGACTGTTTTTTTATAGCGTCACTTTTGACATTTACTAACTTTATGCAGGGGTTCTCCCCCCATAGTTCTGTCCTTTTTCCTACTGCCTTTTTAATCTTTATTAATGATCTCTTGGCTCCCTCAATTTCAATTCGTGGTTATGCTAATGACATTATTTTGAATAATTCTTAATTTGTCAATAAAATGCCAATTGGGATGGTCATGGTAAATACTTTTTACCATGTAACTACTATTCACTTAACAATAGTGGTTTAATATTAATTTCTTATTAGGGACGTGTAAATCTTAAACAAATTTATTACAAGTGTGGTAAAACTATGTTTACTATCGCATAAGCAGACTGTTGCTTATTCTATTATAATGGTATTTTTTTTTTTGATTTGCAATATTTGATTCTCTCGCAATGTACATTCAACAAGAATCAATCAAACTGCTCAAATGGTAATTAATCTTTCAGTGTATTTTCATCAACCATTATGTGACTATTGCTACTAAATACTGTTCAACTGATTTAATACTTTATTTTATTTGAATTCGATATATCTGCAAATAGAAAACTTTAGGTCTTCCTAATATAAACATGTGATTACTACAAATGACATTCATTTAAAAATCAATTGCAATTTCAAATAACGCATTATAATTTATTTAATAAATTTAAAAAGATAACAAATGCTATTACAACAAAAAATAATAAATAAACAAAAATACAAAAATCTTATATAAAAATATATTTTGATTTATTAAATTCGTAATTAGCAAATTAGCAAAAACAAAACAAAAACAAAAATAATGTGTGCAACCGTCTTTTTAAAACCTTGCCCTTATCATTTCAATCTATAAAAATCACATAAATTACATATTTCAAATATTATTTAAATGCCTATTGAATTTACTGTATTTATTATATTAAACAGATATGGGGATGATTCCGGTGGTCTTCCAATGATTAAAT
>JANSTX010054086.1:0-11354 GCA_027564355.1 Penthetria funebris | reverse complement strand
AATATGTTAGCCGCATATTCTCCTAGAGACCCTCCAATCACGGCCTGGATGCCTTTTAACGTCAATGCCCAGGACGACATACATTTTTCTACTATTATTAAATATTTTACTGATATAGTCCCGTGGGAAAATTTACTTCTTTAACTATTATTTATATGTTTCAATTATATAAAGGACAACAATTTTCAAATATTAGTACCTCATTGTTAATATTTTTGCATATTATATTAGTGCTTCAGGTATACATTTACTGGTATGCGATTAATTGCATTATTACAATAAATAACCATATTTTTTTCTACGACATTGTTTTAGTAACATGTATATTGTTATGTATCCGGCGTAGAATTTTTGAGCTTACCTGATAAATTTATTGTTTATTTTGGTGCATGTTCCAGTAATCCAGAGCCCATATCACAATTTATATTTTATCGTAACTTTTATCTCTCCCTCTATCTAACCTGCCATCAAACATAAGGATTGTATTTAATAAAACATTTCACCAATTATCATGTATAATAATTTATCCCTTATACCTTTAAATCTGAAATTTATTAACTTATTAGGTTTCATTTAGGATAAATGTCATTGATGGAGTGGAAAAATTTAGAGATTTATTTTGTAACATTACTCCATGAATGACGTTACTCCACAGATCGATATTTTAACTTGTCTTTAGTTTACTCTAGTGTCATTAGACACTAGTTTTTAATAATTTTTTAATAACAGTTTAAGTCCCAATCAAACTTCAATTTACCCACAGTTTACATACGCCAACAAACATTCAAGAGTTGTCAGATGACTATGTATACAATAAGCATCTGGTACCGATGTGCTATAATTTAAATTGTTAGTTTTCAGAAATTTTTGCTGCATAAATATCATGTAATGAAAAATTTACGAATTGAATTTATTTGGTTGAACGATGACAGTGTGATTCATCATCATCTAAACATTTACACCTTACGATGCTAATTTTCCATTTCAAATATATTATATTTGATGTTACAAATGTAATTTCAAATAACTATAATCGACATTGGCCTACTAGAAAATAAAGGATCAATCATAATTATTTAATTATATATTTGAATATTTCAATAGAGTGGTGCATAAATCTCCAGCAACCTAAATTGTTGTTGTGTTGTTTTTCGTTTCTCGCGTTACCGGTGACACCCTTGGAGGTAAAGATTGAGTACCCTCGATGATATTCCGGCTACTCCATTCGTTACAGAGTTATTGGCAATCCATGTTTCATGTTGTATTATATTCGAATCAACTTTCTAGGTCCATAATATTACAAATTTGCATATATTTGCATATGATAAATTACAAACTTTTATACGGATTCAATTGTTTCCTATATTTCGTTTTTCTCACTTCATTTATTTCAGTTTTCTGTATATATAATATGCAAATAAGGGTTGAAGATACTTTAAACCATATATTAGGTTGTGACTTGCGTCAACTCTTAACAAAAAAATATCAATATAATTACAAAATGCAGTTGAAGGCGGAGGAAGATGCAATTTTTTCAATTTTTCATAATTTCATGTTACATGTTACATGTTACTTTGTATTTTTGTCAAGGATGTAATCAATTAGACAGCAATTTTTAACTGTATGTTGTTCTACGATATTTCCACCAACTGTGAATTGATATAAATTATGTTTTTTATTGGAAGGATTAACCTCAAGGTTGGTGCTCATCGTAGTAATTTTACAATTCATATATAATTTGCATAACATATCTTATATTTATATATTCTTTGATAAAAGTTATAATTTTTTCTTCGTTGATCTTTTGCAATTTTATATTTCGTGCGTTAAAACTCTACACATTTATTTCCAATTTGTAGTTTGTTTCATTTTAACTGCCCCTTTAAATGTTAGACAGTGTAGAAATCAAATGTTAGCTGACGTGACATAAGCAAACATAATTATCATATAAATATCAAGTATTTATTAATACTTAAATTAATTTAAATTAGTAGTTAATTGTTTAGTGTTGAATAAAGTCAAATTATAGTTTATCATATTAGTTTTCATACAAAGTAAGTTGTTCTTCGTACCCTTGAATAATTAATTTGAGATATTTCATGAAATATATTATTTCATCATAAATTTTTAATAATTATTTTGATATCAATTATTGAATTTAATAAAATACAATAGTGATTTGCTTGATCACCTGATGTACGTTGTAAATTTCTTAAAATTTGAAGATTTGGTTGGAGTTCAGAGGGTCAATTTTATTGCGTTCCGTTTTTATTCAATTGTAATGATTCATTGTCATGGCTTTGTTTATTTTTTAATTTTGCTTTTGTTTTTTTTTTCTTTGATAAAATTTCTGACGTAGTTTTTTTTTTGTTTGCAATTTTCTTTGTTGTTTTTTTTTTTTGTTTTGTAGAATCTCGTCAACGAATAATCGTTCGCATAAAGAATAAAAATAACCCATTAAAAAAAACTTTTAGCTGTGGTTATATGCTTATCTGATCACAATTTTGGTAATCCCCCATTAAAATGTAATTACAATTTTTTAGGAAATGCGATTAACTAAACTAAATTCTAGATAGCTTTACACATTTAATTGACTATTTATGATTGAAATCAAAATGAATGCTGCGAATGTATAGCAAATAAGCGCAGTTTAAATTTCAAACGAAGAACCACTAATTGTAGGCTTCATAACAAATCAAATATGTTAAGAACCCCTTTTTTTTATTATTAGTAATTTCTGCAAATAATAAGATATATTAAGGTTTAAAAGACAAAGAATGGTAAAGAATAGGTTCACAGTAGTTAAAATAATCAGAACAACCTATTTATCATAAGTATCACACTGCAATATACAAAATTAGAAAGTAAATATGTATAACCGAAACATGAGTTAAACTCCAAAGCTTAAATACTTCAAAGAAATTTATTTTTTCGTCGATACTCATATCTAGCTTCTTTCATTATTAAAACATTTACACATGTTTCCTATGACAATTACAGTAAAATAGTAAAGTAAATTATATTGTCTTAATCATCTAGGATGAGATATACATTTATATTTATCATTGAAACCAATTCGCGGCTATCAAACCTTTTATACCAGAATTATTTCGTCTTTGACTTAGTTATATACTATCAAAATCTATACGAATTAAATTACGTCTTTCGATTTACGATGATAAGTTGAAATCATCTGTCCATCCAAACTTACGCAATTAATATACTACAAATTTCATTGACTCAATTACGTTGTGCTTATACGGTGGGATGAAACAATGTCTGGATACTTTAATACCGAACCAATGAATACTTTTAAGTGCATGAGGACATCACAGTTTGTTCAAAATAGAAAAAAAAAATGTCTTATGTAATCAATATGAGTTGCTCTACCATATAACAAACATTGTCTTTTCGAAGTAAAGGGCAATCATTTTGTCAGTTATCGTCAATTATGGAATAATTTATTTTTATAAGTAATATAATATATACACTAATATTTAGCTGTTGATGATTAATTGTGCAACCTTTACTCAGTTGGTTTATATCATCTTCAAATTGTACGACTCCATCTAAATTAGGTATCGTACAGTCTAGTTCTTTATCAACTGCATCCATTAAATATTTATATTTGCTAAAGATATTAGCAATGTCATCAACAAAACAAATAAAATAAAAGTGGAACAAGGTGGTACGACACATCAATATCTAGAATGATATAGTCGAATCTTAATTAATTTCTCTCGATCAAACAAATATGACCGCATTCACATGAACATGGAAGCGTGATTACCTGTTGCTAGTTTAAATAAAATAGAATTTGATATGAAACTCTGTCATCAACAAGGTTACTCAACCCACTGGTAAATCGATCACGTTATATGTCAGTAATGATGGCGTGTGATTGGTGAATGTCTTCGAATCTTAAATTAATTGTATCAACTGTACATAAAACATAATTGATGGCATTTATTTAGTGTTTGACCTATTTTAGCTATAAGATCGTTGTAATACCGCAAATATCATTTTATTAGTTGTGTTTCGTTTACTACAGTTCTACATACGCTGCCACAAGTTCTAATAACTTCAAAACTTCCAAAATTCTCTCTTATATTTATATTTAAATTCAAGAAGCGTTTATTGGTAATTGATGATTACTTACCCGTGATATAAGTTGATGTTTAAAACATACTCTTTTATATTCATATATTATTATTAATAGAAGATGCATAAAATCACAATAGTCCTTCGAGCAGTATATTTTGCAACTGAACAATGTTGATTTTGATTACAAGATCGATTTTATACCAAGGACGAGTTATATTCTTTTACATTATTTTCATGAATAATTTTTCTGTTTTTTTAAACATTTGCATTTTATCGTCTTGTTAAAATGTATTTATTACGAGTGTATACACACTTATCTTAAGTTATTTAAAAAATATGTACGATTTAATTCTTAATTAACACAACTGATAATATTTATTGAATCATAAGCGGTAGTAATATGTATACTTGAGGGAGAAATATCGACTTTGAAAAGTCGCGTGTGAAATTTTATACATCGATCGTAAGTTTCTCTTTAAATGTAACCATTGATTGTATTAAAAACAAAACACTTGAAATTACCTGTCACCATTTGTTTTTGACTTTGAATACACATGCTGTTTAATCCAATCTATTAGTTGTGCACAATATAAGAACATATATGGTGAAGAGTAGAAGAAATGGAATCCATTCGTATTTAACGTAAACGTTTATCTGAACTGTATACTTAATTGAAGTTGATGAGAGTTATATGTTCTACTAACCATGTACAGCATGAGATCTACAATATCACTTTACTTGAATACGACGTTAAAACATTTTTAGGAGACAATTTATTTATGGGGAAGTTATGTTTCATATTTATGTTTTTTTTGTACCATTTTGCGTTTATTTTGTAATATGTTCAAAATTGGTTAACTTTTATACAGTTCAGCTTACGCTATAAGTGTGCACATAGATTTTTGATGAATCAAATATTCAAATTTTCATTATTGAGTTGTGCACCGTAAAGTCCACTTCTTACATTTTTATACACATGTGATAGAATGCCATAGAATTTATGAAATCAAGAACCACAGCTTTATCTCAACATACTTTCTAATGTTTTTTTAATGCCGTTAATTACTATTAGCCAATAAGCGACGAGATAATCGACACGTTTGCAAATGTCTATTTCAATTTTCCGTTTACACCATTAATGCTTTTTCACAGTTTTAAACTCACTTTGAATGTTTGTAGTTTAATGTGGAGTCAGCTAAAAATCTACATGCAACTAAAGTAGACAAACAAAATTTACATTTGAAAATCATAACTACTGAGAAGATGCGATTGACTAGTGCTCTTTATGGTTATCAAACTCATTTTGAATTATGTGGTTTAACATTTGTAAAACGTGAGTTTGTACTACGGGCTGGTGAAATTTCAATTGGGGTGTGTTTCTAAAAAAAATAAACTTATATTTAGAAGGGAAAGAGGGATGCAGCAACGAGAATACTAAACCACAGTGCGTTATTGACATCATTGATTTAATTCATACCTTATTAAATAATTATAAGATATATTAATGGAAGTGAAAGGTTCACTTAGTCATTTAGAAACCAGATAATATTTTGGTTACGTGATCAGAGTTCTAGTTTAAAAACATCTCTGCGATTTAATGGAGTTAGTTATCTTGTATTGTTCAGCATCAAAGAAATGTGAATTCAAGAATCTTCAGGTATGCTGTATTTGGTTTGGAACCACCTGCACAAGGTTTTATCCATCCAGATCCCAGAATTCGTTCGTTGATAGTAAGGTTCATTAAATTATTATTATTTTTATATGGTCTCTCGACTTGTAGATTTGTCATCTATTTATTCGGTTATTTAATGCTTTAATTAATAAACTTTCGAATTGTTTAAAGTTTCGTGAGTCTTACACTTGATATTACTTGGTCTATTCTATACTATAATTGTTAACTTAATAATACGTAACAAACTGTTTTACATGTAAATTGTTACATTAACTATTGACTGAAAAAAAAATTGTCAATGAGAAAATGACCAAATTTCTTTTTTTTTGTTACATTAGATAAGGTTTGTGATGATTTGTTTTTATATTTAATTAATAACACGATGAAAAAAATTAAGAATTTTCCAGTGATTATCAATAACATATAATAACTTGTAATAGAATTTTTAAATTTGGCATGTAGATTAACTTGAATATATTTGTAGTGATTACATGTTGTATTTATGATACATAATATTAATTAGTAGATATTATGCAAAAAAATACAATAGACCCAAGTGCTACTCATTTTATTTACTTTTCTGGAAGTCTTAAAAGTGGTTTTTAGTATCACCTTCAATACATTACTTCAATCTCTTGTTTGATTTGAAAAGCATTTGTCACACAAAAAAATACATATTATAGCTTTTGTTTCTGAAACTACATAGAAAGTTATCACCAATAATCTACCGAATAACAGTATGACTAAATTTGCAGCTAAAATTTCATTATCATCATCTTAATTTATTTGTGTACATAAAATCAGTCAGTTTGATACGACTTAGAAAAATTCTATAACAGATTTAGTATCAGAATACGTTCTCGGTGGTCAATACGTGGATGTATTGTAAGCACTTGACCAGGACTTCAATTCACCTCTTTGATTGGTCTTATTCCAGACCACATAGCAATTAAGTATGTAATCATATTATTAATTTAATAATTAAGATGACTTAATAATAATATTATTTCCTTGTTAAGTTGCTTAATGATTATGTTGAATTAATTATAGCTTTCGATTACTCATAAATTTTTTGAAAGTTCAAAAATTTTGATGAATAATAAAGTCGATTGATTAGCATTTTTATAACAAATACGCAAATAATGTACATATTGATAAAATAGAAACAATGCACATATAACTTACTAAAATATTCACTAAACAAAGTAAGTTACTCGAGAAATCTATGTGTTTGTTTATGTTCAAATGATTAATTTTAATTGAATTTGCTTATCATGTGTAAATATTTTTCAGAATAAAATACTTTTTGATCACAAAGTTCAAATTTATTTATATGTTATTTGATCTTCTCCAAGAAGTATAATATTTGTACGCAAATAATGACATTTGAAAAACATTATAGATTTTTGTATTTATGTTATCTTATAGTAGATTAATAAATTGACGATATTTTATTTTTACTAATAAGTTCATAGTAGTACGAGAGTAATCCTAAAATTATTAAAATAAGTAGAGACTATTTTCATTTTTTTACAACTAGTTTTCTTGTTTTTCGAAATATTTATCTTGTCATTCACTAGAACCTATTATCAAAGTATTTATTCCATTCATTATCGAATTAACATATTGTATGACTTTTAATAATAATATTAATAATGTCTGATGAACCTCTTACTTTGCATCATAGATTGTTAGTAACAAAAATCGGATTAAAGAGAATTGCATCGAATGATCTATTATTATTAATTATAAAAGCACACTTTCTACATTGTTAGGATGCAAAGAAATATTCAATATGATTACGAGACGAGGATTATGTGCAATAAATTCGAAAAATTCTGCAGAGTTTTACAATAGCAATACTAATAGATACAATAGGAATACTTCAATCCGCTGCTAAACGAGGAGTATCTGCTTGAAACAAATTCTATTATAAAGCCCGAAAATGTAGTTATTCTGCATAAATTATCAATTACCAATTATTATTCATATAAAATTCTACTATTACTGTACATTATGTTATCTGAGTCAACATTTATAAATAAACCAACTCATCTATTGTGATCCATATATGATTTGGTCTTTCAGAAATCTAAAGCGATCCACCATAGGATTTAGTAACATTTTGTTTGTTTTCCTACGATCAAATCTTGCTCCACACAAAGAATAACGAGATTGTGCATTTTCAATTGTGATGCCTTCTATTATACGGCAGCTTCTCCATTTCAAGCTTTGCTGTAACATTCTGGATAAAAAATTTCCGGTTCCTTAAGCTGTTATCGTGTTCAGTTCGCAACAAAGGTCATTTGAATGTGTTACTTGTTCAATATATGCATACCTTAGTGGAATTGAATGTAACTGGTCTAATTGATAAAATGGTAATAAATTAACTCTTATCATCTACGAGTCTTCGAAGTCAGGCATATATTTTTTCCTCTTATTTCCCCACCGTATGCGAACTGGTTGTATAAATTCTTTTTCGAAGTTAAAATTTCAACTAAATTCTCACTAACCTTCAATAACTATATACAATACTATAGACAATTATCGATGTTTACACGATAGTCTTTTATTTTGTGTCACAAGTTATAAACTTTGTATTACTGAATTTTGATGACAACATTAGTATTTTGTTTATATTCGAAAATTTATTTTTGTGGATGTTTACTGCAACTCTTTAGTTTTTATACGCCCATCCTGCGATATCAAAGTGTTTCTTCCTGTAATCTTTTATATTGTATTTTTATTTTGGTTTGTAAACGGCTGATATTTATTGAATTATGAACTTTTATTTTCAGATAGAAAATGCAAATTCTAGTAATATTTATAGCATTTTTTGCTGCAGTTAATGCTGTGTCATTTTTTGAATTGGTTAATGAAGAATGGAAATCATTTAAGGTAACTACTAACATTTAATTATTTATTATGAAATTTTCAATAAAATTCTTTCGCTAGAAATGCTAATATGTAATCAAATCACAAACTACGCCGATTATAATTTGTGTTCTTTTAATAATTAATCAATTTATTTATAATTCAATAACCTCTAATCTTATTTAACACAATTATTTATCTTTTCGACACACATGATTATTAATTTTATTAAAATGAATTATATTTTGCTAAATTCTTTATAAACTATGTACTTTTACTTTAAATTAATCATAAATTCATTTAATTACTTATAAATAATTTATGATGAAATATTATTCTGCTTCGTTGTTTACTACTTCTTGCTTCCACCGTGACGTCATAAGCAACGTAGTAGCTTAGACTAATATAGTTGTCGATTATAAAAGATATTTAGCTATATCGAAAATTGATAAATGAACCCTATGGTAGAACGTAAATTATAGCTAAAGATTTATGCACCGAACAAATCTACCAAATAATTCCGGTGTTAAACCGAACAACTGTTAATGAAATCTCAATTATAGTCACTTGAATTCTGTTTATATTATAATTTTATTGATTGATTATATGGTCCATAACATAATGTATGAAATGAATCTGTTCACGACTAAGTGGTTAGCTGCATCTACTGCGACATTTTTCAAGCATATTTTTCTTTCGCAGACTTCTGGTGTTATTTTAGAGATTGAACTTTGAAATCCTCGGTTTGTTGGTTGTTAATTCAGTGGACCGTGCTGACCAGCCGATATCACTGCTTTTGCCGTTATTCAGTCGGCATTTTTTTGGTGTTAAATTTGTATCGTAGCACGAGCTGTGTGTGATGTGACATCATCCTGTAGGGACCACATGTTTTGTAGACCAAAATAAATTCAATTCAGTTAATTTAGGCACAATCAAATTTTCTAACATGTCACGATAACGATCACTAGTAGCAACTTACCATAAAAATTTAAAAGAGAACCTGATGCTTTGTATTATCTTCAAACAATGCATCGGCTTGTTTATGTGATATCAAACACAGTTGTATCTTACTAACATTGATTCTAGATTTGCTCACCACCAATCAGAAATTAACTTTAAACTATTGTTACGAGAGTAGTATATAGTTTCATGTAAAATATTGGTCCCGACTTCAGTTGGCCTTTTTATTGAAATAATAAGAATGATGCAGAGTACATCAACATAACTGTGAATTGAGTTTTCGGGACAAGAGAATATTAATAATAATCAGAAAAAGAGTAGGGAAACTGCCATGGGGAACCCCTGCATCAAGTTTGAAAGCATCAGAAGTGGCTATATCCGAAACAACCTGAATTGAACGTTCTTTCTCAAAATCTCACATCGGGATGAATACGATAAGATGCCTGCTTATATTATAACGTTCCATGCCAAAATCTGTCAAAAGCTTTAGACATAGTGTGAACACCCGTGCCTTAAAAAACATATATAAGTTTCTACTATTTCAGTAAGATAAATCATAATGCGTTCAGTTAATTTCCTAGAAATTTCCCTAAACTCGTATTGACTATCATATATATTGTTAGATAACAAATATGATATGATATTGAAGTTAATGATTTTTTCTAAGACCTTTGATAAGATTCAAGTAATGGCCAAAGACTTTTATTTGTATGAGTTAGATTTTGAACCCTTTTTGGTAATATACTCGGCATTTACAGAGAATTCAATACAACATCTTGGGGTAAACCAAATTGTTATATTAAAAAGAAAATACGTTATACTGTATAACACTGTTCGATATGATTACCTCTGGCTCTGTTAACAACATCAATTCTTACGATGAATGCATTGCACGCTGAACGAATGTGACGTCTGGAATTCTTTGCCTTAGATAAGATTATCTAATTAACCATGTACACATCGCTGATCAAACTCGTTTTCTATATTTCGCCGAATAATCTGACCTTTATTTCTATATAATTATCTGAAGCAGTAGAAATTGCCGCATTAAATGTAATTCTAAAATAAACAATCTATTTTTTCAGTATCATATTTTATCAACCAGCATAATCACCGTCTTCTAAATAAATTAATTTCTTCGTATGACATAAATTTTCATGGAATAATGTTTCTACTTTTAGCTCATCAAAATAATCACATTACGTAGAATTATCATTGCAATATTTGTGACACACGTTAACTTAACTACTCATTCTCTTCCTGATGAATCACTTTCCGCATAGTTTCTCTTTATGATGCCATCTGGACACAAGATTTAATCTGAATTGCTTTTAAATATACTGTTTTATTAGTCCTCGTCATACTAATAAGCGTCAACATCTGTTCTGGACTCAAGTTCCCACTTGATGTCATGCACGTTATTGTATCTCTAAAACACCTGATATCTCTGTAAAACTTCCTATTAAGGCGTCTGATCAAAATTATGTTGGGTTTTATGTGCGTATTGTTACAGAATAACATATGTGCAGGATTCAATAAGCTCTAATTTTGAACTTGGTTTAATATATTTTAATCATCACAAGGAATGCGCACGATATCTTGAGATTACATTGATATATCGCCATGAAATTATGCATGTGTCACTTTTATCTGATTTCTGAGCCTATGTTCGAAGATGAGTAAAATTGGAGTACTCCTTCAAGTACCTCCCATACAAACTTTTTACTCCTTTTAAATTAAAATT
>JANSTX010054085.1:0-11355 GCA_027564355.1 Penthetria funebris | reverse complement strand
TATTATGTTGTGATCCGTTAAACAATTCCCAGGGCCTACAATAATTGGCGATGCCAATTATATTTCTCTCGTTTCATTTGGTTAGAATATTATCGGTTATCCGAATTATTAATTAAATAAATGAGATTTAATACTTATGCAATTTTATTCTAGTTCAGCATTTATGACCTGATTTGTTGGCACCGGCTGCATTGCCGTATTTTATATGTTTCAAATGTGGATTTGATGTTTGCATTGACTTTTAACAGAAATTTTAAATCCCCACCTTATCTCAACTGAACTCTGAAACAACCTGAACCAATGCAATATACTGTTGCTTATTAAAGTATGCAATCCATGGACATGTATATTGCTGCTTGCCATTTGAGATCAAACAACCATTACTGTCTCTCATTTTATTTGAATTTGCAACTTGTAATATTTCGATTTACAAAATTTACGAATTATACGCTTTTATCGAATTGACTATACTCTGTTCGTAGGTTTTATACAATTCTTACATTGCTGTTGTTGATTTTGTATTTTATGTTTCTTCTCCATGATTATTTGGTTTCATATATCAGCACTCGGAATTCATTCGTTCCAATCAAGAAGATTTTTACCATTTCTTCTAATTACATTTGCAAATATTTTCCAATTTTGTGGAACATGCAACAACCGAGACTATAAATGATCTTCTCGTATTTATCAATAAATTAATATAAATCTGACTAATAACCAAATAGTGATGGCTGTAAATTTCATTAAAACTGCATGTATCCAACAGTGTTCAGTTAGCGTCATCATCACATCACTTACGTGCATAGATAGAGTATCGCTAGGATATTAAATTGCCGTTTATGATATGCTTGTCACGTACCATACTTTGTTTATTGACTGTATTCATAAACTAATATTGTTTCAAGTGGATTTTTTTTTTGTCATCCAAAGGTGCTTGTGCCGGTGTTAGCAATAATTCGACTACTCCTAATTGCAACCCCTAGTCACTTACTACATTAGCTGAACTTAATTTGACAATGGGAATTATGCTCGCAACAGACACACCGTTTGCAGTCAATGTAATCAATTGTGTAGGAATTCAATTAATGGGAATAATAAATAATCAAATACAGACTCTCATTTACATTTTTTTACAACCAGTGTCTATAATAATTTTACAGCGATCACATGCAATGAAGCCAATATCGTCGTCTATTATTATCGATCTAATAATGAAAATGGATTTATACATTATTCTACTGAAATATTTAGAATTTTAATCCTCCTATCAACTGTACTAGTTTTCTGAAGGACTTCACCCATAGTATGCAATAAAATCGAAAATCTTTTTTTTATACAATTGAGATTTGAATTTTATTGTATTGGTAGATTTTACACTGAGATTTTTCATGCAATTAAAAGTGTTAAATTACCTATGATACTACACGTAAATTCGTTTCGTATATACTCAAATGAATTTCGTTTTATTTATTTATCGATTAACTATTGAAGTCGATAGAGTCATATATTGATTTTAAGTGTTGTATCCAATCATATATACTTTGCAGTTCTCGATGTAGCAAATATGCTGGAATGTGTTGCAAATTATAATTTGATGATATTAATGTTCCATCATTCCATCTAACTACAATATTACAAAAGAAAGAAAATGATGAAATGGCACAATTTAACGAGACTGAAGTCTGAACCTGTGATTGAATACGTAAAATTCTGTTTGTGAGAAAATTATAGATTTGGATTATGGTTTTTAAATTACTAAATCAGTAATGGTACAGTAACCTGTTCTAAAATCCAGCCAGGTGTTCAAGGTCCTTTCTTTCGATAGGTGTAGAGTTTTTCACATAATTTTGACAGAGCCGATAGAAAAATGAAATTGAACGGTAACTACTGACTGTTGTTAAATTCTTTCCGGGATTCAAAATTGGGATAACAATTTCCACGATTTTAGTATTTGTATATTATGCATTGTTGAAAATTTGATTTAAATAGTGCACATAAAAATCAAATGAATTTGTTTAAAATGTTGTTTCTTGATTGATAACTCTATTCGAATATTTTTCTTGACCTCTTGTTGTTTCATTATTATAATATTGAATGTTACATGCGGGCTCTGGTTGTTGTTGTTAATAATTGCATTGAATATTGGTATTTGTGAATGCGGTAAATTCAAGTCCATTTAATTTGGAACGAAGAATCGTGTTGGATGTGAGTACCAATTATAGTACAGTCAGTACCAAAGTTCAATAATAAGTCAGTGAATTGAGTAGATATTAATAGATTTAAGAGTGATGGTAAACCATTGGTTATCAATAATATAGTTATTTGGTTTTTGTATGTGAAATGGACTGCAAACTTGTTAGTAACGCTTTGTGCATTAGTAATAAGATTTGGGGTTGAATATCATTTAAAACCAGTCGATAAACATGACATTAAAACCGTCTTTCTAGCCCCCGATAATACGCACTTACTGACATATAACGTGATCGAGTTACCACTTACACCGCCTGGTAACACATGATGGTCATAGTCGGTTACTCCATTCGTCGCTTTTTTGGTGCACGAATTTTATTTAGTTTTATTTAGTAGTGGTTAATAATGATATATATGTAATAAAATTCTAGCTTATTTACTATGTCCATATATATACTGAGTCTATATCTCGTAACTGTCCATGATATATTTTTTTTTTGAATTCTTGCTCCAGAAACACCTGACTTTCGGTCGGTGTTATCTATGAGCAAAGACGAAAAAGAAAGGAAAAACTATAGTCACTGCTAACGTTTCTTTCCCCAATTTTTTTTATATTTTAATCATTTTGGTAGAAGAATTAGTCTTGCATATTTATTTTATCCTTTGACACTGAGTCTATATCTCTAACCTTCTATGATATATTTTTCCACCGACTCTATATATATAACAACCCTGCTTTAAGTTATAATTTCTTCCTTTTACAAATATGCAAAATGTTGAATAATAATTAATTTTTAAATATTTACACCATGAACACATAATTTTAGGATTAGTTAGTAGTTAGAAATAGTTATTGGTGGGTAAAACAAATCTATTATAATTGTTAACATTTCTTTCCCCAATTTTGACATGGTAATCATTGTGGTAGTAAAATTAATCTTGCATATTTACTCTTCACACAAACACTGTGTTTATATATGTAAATGTCCGTAAGATATTTTGTACTGGGACACTAGCGGCTTATGTATTTTCTACTGGGAAACTACCTAATTTTCAAAATTATATTTTTAGTACTTGCAACAGCAATACATTACTTTTACTGTGTCATTTATGAATAGATACATAAACATTGGATAATCGATGTGATAGAAATCAGACTGTTTATTTTTTTGTCTATTCTTGAATGTTTACTTTTCCAATAGACACAGAGTTTATATCTCTAAATAGTCTATGATCTATTTTTCCATCATATCTGTATTTGTTACTGATTCTATAAGCAAATTGACTCTTTGCACATGTAGGTATTTTTGATACACGAGAAACTTGTAATTCTGTTCAAAATCTAAACCTAATTTAAGTTACACTCTCCAAATATTCTACATAGAGGAAAAAAGCATTGAAAGCAATTTTTGAATTATTGATCGGTGTTTTGCATGTGTAAAAGTGTTAAAGACAAGTATATGATTTTTAGCCAAGTGACTGTTGTTGGTCCGGATTGATCTTTTGCATATTTATTAGTCCCATCGACATCAAGAGTTTATATCTCGGAACTGCCCATAAGATATTTTTCCAACGACTCAATATAATGTTGCCGTCCGTGTGTTACCCTTCATTTCATTGAAAAAGTAATCCTGTTTTTTTTTTTTTTTGCTTTTTTTTTTTTTTTTTTGCATTTTCCCTTGTATTTTCTTTTTTAGTATAAATTATAAATTTCGAATTTATTAATTTAATGTTGTTTTTTTTCTTTCTTTATTTTTTTTTTTTTGTAGACTTCGTAAAGAATTATGTATTTTGATGATGACAGTTGAACGAGGAATATCAGCATTTCCAGATGGTGAAAATATTTTTAAATGGATTGGTACAATAAGTGGACCAGCTGAAACAGTTTACAGTGGTCATAAATATAGACTTCAATTAGAATTTCCAAATTCCTATCCATATTCAGCACCAATTGTAAAATTCTTAACACCATGCTTTCATCCAAATGTTGATCTATCTGGTGCAATTTGTCTGGATATATTAAAAGATAAATGGTCAGCATTATATGATGTTAGAACAATATTATTGTCTATACAATCGTTGCTGGGTGAACCAAATAATGACAGCCCATTAAATCCACAAGCATCAACGATGTGGGCAAATCAAACCGAATATAAAAAGTATTTGGAAGAATTTTATGAAAAACATAAAGATGTTTGAGATAAATAGTAGAATGATATTTTCAATACAATAAATTTTAATTAAATTCAATAATTTAAATAATAATATTATTATCTCATTTAATTGATAAAACAAGAAGAAAATTTATAATAAATGTATGTGTTTGTTTTGATCAATTGAAGTTTTATGCTGATTGATGTGAGGCATTATACTTTTTTTTAATTTTAATTATACGAGTATATATTTTTTATTTTTATTTTTTATCAATTTTCCTTCTTTGAATCATTTATAATAATATAATAATATTAAAATAAAGTAATTAACAATATTGTTTTAAATAAATAAATTGCTCTATAATCTATAAGTACTACTCGTAAGTTTAAAGAGAAAATGAAGTAATGATTATAAAAATAATAAAAAAAAAAAAAAAAAATAGTATGTCAAACGGTATATTTAATATTTTCCTTATTTCCGTTTTACACTTTTGACCGTAAGTATAAAAACTAATAAAAACTGAAGTATTTATGCATCAAAATTGTACTATTCAAAGGTAAAAAACTCTGTACACATTGCAGAGAGTTGTATTTGAAATGACATTAATAGTCTGTCAATGAGGTATTATTATTATTATTATTATTATTATTAATTAATAACCTATTTTTATTAACTATTAGCGTAAACGTTGCGAATCACATGAAATATCGTCAAATACTGAGAGAAGTTTACTATCAATGCCTGGTTTAGGGTAACCACCTTGAAATTCGTCATATTATACATCACACGTTCAATTAAATTGTATATGTAACGTGTATGTTTTAACTGTTTTAAACAATATTATCGAATTGATGGGATGAGTAAATATGCAACACTAATCCTTTTAAATTGAGGACAGAAACTCTATAGCAGAGTCACCATAGAATTCATTTTTTACTTACATGTTCTTTTTTTATGGAATAATAAGACACGTTTAGCAATCACTTTAGAGGGTCATCTATGTCTTTTCCAAATATCTACCTTCATTTAACTTTAAATTCATGGATAGTATTTAATCATAGAATCATTTATTCCATTCAAAGTTGAGGTATTGAAACAATATTTTCGTTTATTTACTACTTTTCTTTTCCATTATATTTTTGTAAATAAAATAAATGTAAATTATTGCCGTGTTTGGTATACAATCAAACTTACTAAAAAAAAAAAAAAATATTAAATAATATAAAAACACACGTTTAACCCTGAATATATGTTCGCTAGCCTATTTTCAGCCATTACAACTATGATCACAATGTTCCTTTTTTGTTATTTTTTTTTATTAACCCTTTGTTCATATTTCATTATTCAGCTGTTTTTTTTTTTTTTTTTTTTCTTCTTTTCTTCATGTTTCTTCTTGTGGTCTTTTGTGCTGGCTAATATCGTTATCTCAGACCATGTGAATGTTCTTTGACTAATTTCTGATATGTCTAGTTTATCTTAAATTATCTCTGAATCATTTTCTTTATATATGTAATTTATTAATTTTTTTTTAAATTAAATAGATTCACTATGGAAATGATGATTAGATGACATCAATGGTTCCTCTGGATCGTAATTAATTAATGATAAAAACAGATCACAGACAGCCAGTTGAAACTACAGTGAAAGATCAAACAACCACATCATTTACTAGATGGAAGGGAATCTTAAAGTAATCAAATGAAAATTGAAAAAAAAAAAAAAAATAACAAAATGTAATTTACGTGTAAAAAAATATGATTTTATTAAATAAATTAAAAATACATTAAAAGCATACAAAAAATTGTATTTAAATTTATTGATCCAAACTGTGCTGGTCTAAATACGGCTACCTGAAAAGATACAAAAATAAAATCTATTTATAGTGCAACGAATGTTCGAGTTATATTTAGAAAGTATTTGATTGAAACATGAATACAAGTTCTAACGAAATTTATTAAGTAGACATGTTGGCGACATTGGTACGGCGTCCGCTTGTCTGATGGTAGAGACTGTAGGTTCGAGTACGGTTGGTACTGTTTTAAATTTTATTTATGTGACGTCACATCACATTAAATAATTTGCAAGTTTTCCCTTCTAGTGCTGTTTTGTTGGTACATGTAGTAGTCTATCTATAGAGATAGATATACATACAACACACAGCACTAGAAAGGAAAAAACTTGCGGCTAGGAAGAATTCTTTTTGAATTTTTTTTTTGTCATCTCAAATTAACAAAGGGGTAACCCTTGGGTTCAAAAATTAAAGTTGCTCCAATCGAGTTGAAACTTTGCCCACAAGTAGCCCTCAATTAGTTGCCGGGCCACCTTTTTCCGATTCCCGGATTTATTTTCCGGAGCCGAGATATTCACCTTTGAAAGTGGTCATTTTTTGCACTTTCAAATGCCTGCAAATCAGTGAAAATCGAAAATATTTGATCCAAGTTTTTACCATCAATAAGTCCTGATGGAAGTCTTACGAACACTAATTTTTGAATTTGGGAATCTTTAGTGGTTTTCCTGTAAAAAATCGGGAAAATACTAAAAGTGATTTGCAGAGTCATTTTAAAACTTAATTTAAAAATAGAAAGCCTGAATTTTCCGAAATTTTCATTATGGTTCTGGATAGACAATACATCAGTGTATATTGTAAAAATATGAAAGAAATCAATTTATTCAAATTCCTTAAAGATTCTACAATTTCATGATCACGCAATTTTTCGTATATTTCAAATGAGAATTTTCCGACTTTTTCAACAAAATTTTTCAATTTCCACAAAACGCATTTTTCTTGACCATCATTCCTATATTTTGATGTCCAAATTAAATTTCTATGTTATATCGTTTCTGAGTTATAGACCGCCAAAGTTGGTTCTGCATCATTTTCAAAATATCGGAAAATTCACTCTAACTCGGCCAATTTTCATCGAATTTGAAAACATCAGGAACAAACTTTGTGCATCTATGTGGTCTCCATCTAGATTCTATCATGAAAATTTGATATGTTGAAAGAATTTTTTTAAGGAAAATGGGCGTCAAATTTTCTAGATCTCCTAAACCGGAAGTGCTAGAGATCTGAAATTTTGAATATATGGGAAGCTACAAAAGTTACGCAAGTCGCCCATACAAAGTTTTATTCTATCTTGTTAAATATAGAAGTTGATTTTTCCGACATTTTCCCGAATTTGCCAATAATTTTTTTCTTAATTTGTTCACAAAATTCTACTGTACTTAAAAACACATTATTTTTATGGAACACTCTTGTATTTTCCATGTAAATTCAAAAAAAAAACAAAAAAAAATCCTTCTTTTTCTAAATACTCTTTCTATTTTTGCTAAATGAACAGAAGAGACATCAACCGGTAGAAATAGAAATTTTGAAGAAAATTTATGCATTTTGAGTGCAACAATTTATGAATTTTGAGTGCAACAATTTATGTAATGCAATTTTATTATTTATTGTCAATATATGAATATGTGTGTGATTCTCATAGTAGTAAAAATTAGTGTCTAGGATAAAAATGCGAAAACAAATAGTTGTAAATTGCAATGGAATTATTTGTTGGTATTATTGCAGAAATAACGGATATTTTAATATAATTACTAATTTTGAATTCCCGAATAACCTATTCTTTCTCTGGTAATCTAAAATAAATTAAACGATCTGGCAACGATACCTCACATATTTTTCACTGATCTTATAATGATAAAAATATTTAAATGGTTTATATAACTTTTATGTATTAATTTAATTTTAATTAAATTTATTTATATAAATTACCTATAATATTATTTGATATTTAAATTGTCTTGGAACTTTCGATATAATAACACGACCATCATAACTTAGTGAAGCAAATACCCATGGATCAACACTACTCCACTCAACACAATAAACTGAATCTTCATGTTGTTCAAATGTTTGCAGAAGACCATCAGCAATCCTTTAATCATATTTTAACAAAAAAATACAAATTAATAAAAATAAAAGTTATAAATGATAATATTTAAAACAATAATCGATAAACTGTAGAGTTTAAAATCTATGCGTATCAAACAAGTACGTGCGGCTGACGGTACTCCTTTAGCATGAGCAAATAATTTAAATATTATACTATAATATAATTTAATTGGAATTTAAAAGGATTACAGAACTTTATTGAATGACTTAAAAAAATGGACATTATGGTGAACAGTCTAAATAAACCAACTGCAGCTATTTCTAGAAATGGTGTGGAATGGTTAGAAGTAGCAGACGTGTTTGTTAAAGTCCTAAGGTGTCAAGAAGAGTATATTTATATATATATATATATATAATTAGTTTAATTCTATTCCATTCCATCCTAATCATAATATACAAATATAACAAATAACATACTTTTCCTTGTGCTCAATTTCTTCATCACTTGATTCAGAACTAACACTTCCTGCACATGTTAATAATACCTTACAGTCACTGCTACTTGATAATATTAATTGATCATGAAATGTATTAAAACGTACACTCCATATCCTATAAATTAAAATAGATTCATCTTTAATACTATTGTAATAAATTTAAATGAACATTTACCAATGTGAATGATCACTTCGTGTAAATAATGATTCTTTAATATTTCGACAATCCCATATTTTTAATGTACCATCATCACCACCAGTTACCAAATGACATTGTTTATTTGGATTACAATCCAAATCTCTTATTAATTGACCATGTGCATCTTCAATTGTCCATGCCATATGATTTGGATCACGAATATCATATGATCGTATACTATTATCGTACAATGCAATAAATTGATTACCCTGATGATGTTGTGACCATTTACCAGTTGAAAATTTTAATGCATTTTTTGCATTCATTTCGGCAATCACACGTATTTTTGATTCAGTTTTTTCATGTAGTAAAACTTTACTATCAACAACAGTTGCCAATAAATTTTGATTAGTTGGATGAAATTCAGTTGTTCGTATTTCATTCCCATAATTCTAATGAAATATATTGAAATAAATATTCGTTTCGTACACACGTAATTATTTAAATAAATATTAATTTAGCAATAAATGATGTCTGCTAGCTAATACGATGCATGTTAAAATTTATAATTATAATTTGCAATTTGAATTACAACACATGTAATTACAAGCGCACACGTGCAATTTATATGCACGTGTGCGTTTGTGTGTGTGACTCAAAAATAACAAAATAGTAATTTATTAAAAAATCTTACTTCTGTATTCAATATTTCTGTACTTTCAAACTGTAAAAACTCTTTACTGTCTATATTTTCCAATGATTCTGGCAATGTTAATATAGCCGTTTGCATTTGCACTTGAGAACCTTTTTGTGTGCTATAACACGATGCCAATATTCTACCATCATGTGGACTACTATTTAATTTCCATACTTCACCCAATGGATGTGAAAATATCTGAAATTTATTTTAATAAAAGTTTAATAAATTTATGTATAAAAATAAAAACTGCAAAAGTCAAAGTGAATAGAATTAAAGGTTATATTGTTCTAAGAACCTTATACATAACATTATAACATCATCAGATGAATGTTAACTTTGAACCAAATGTTCAAAATTACTTAATATTTAATTTTCCACATTTAGGATCTCGTACCTTAATGTACAGTACGATAAATAACCATTTCAGTACAATAAAAATATTTAAGCGAAATACTGTAAATAAAAGAAAAAATAAAAATAAAAAAAATACCTTTGAATTCAATGCTGTGTGATCGTCATTAACTTCAATCAGATGCAATTGATTATTTGGTTTTAATGTTTGTGTAGCAATAAAAAATCGAATTTCTTTA
Organism: Penthetria funebris; assembly: GCA_027564355.1. Lineage (NCBI taxonomy): Eukaryota > Metazoa > Arthropoda > Insecta > Diptera > Pleciidae > Penthetria > Penthetria funebris. The sequence goes on along the minus strand of JANSTX010054085.1, from coordinate 1,190 downwards.
CTTTCGGCAATTTGTGGTGTCAACGCACGAGCCTTTAAATTGAAAAATCCCACAAATTAATGCTATTCTATTTTAATTTCAATATTTTAGTGTAACACACCTGTGATTCTAATCCATAAATTATGGCATTATTTGATTCTTCCATTACACTTTTTTAATAAATAAAAACAAATAAATTTTATCTGACCGATTGACATATATCACAAATGCGAATATGGTTGCGCACAGTATACAAATAATTCACAATTATACATGCAAAATAATTGAAAATAAAAAAGTAATAGATTTCTAAAGTATAGTTTACATAAAAATTATTAATTTTGAATTGGAATTGCTGGTGTCAATCGAGAATATCGAGTAGATCTAAGACTTCAGAATCAATGAAATATTGACTAAATGCAAATTTCATTAAGATTTAATTATCTGATGATCAAACTGTGTTTGTTCTATAAAATTTCAGAATATGTGCATTTAGGTGTCAGTGTGAGATGGGACAGGCAATCTAACAATGTGAAAGTGGTAACTAAAGATCATGGGTTGATAATTCGTTGTATACATTTACTGTCGTGTTATTTGAGTAAAAACAGTCATGTTTACTGAATTGAACTGGTCCACTGTCAATTCAAGGCACGTTAAAACATTTGAAATTTTATACATTCAAACAGTGAGTTATATCACCACTACTTCATAATTATTATAAAGTAGTTTTAAAATGTGTTGCATGACCATTTGGAGAAATCAAAGGTAAATTGTAGATTGTTTTATGATTGAATATAGTATACCATATAAATCATAACATTTTTAGTCTCATTTTATTTATCAAGCAGTGTCACCAGTACAACAAGTGCGTTGAATTTTCTACTCCATATACATTGATAAAACATATTCAAAGTTATATAAAAAAAAATGTTTTATTTTAATTTGTTTTCCAAGTGTATATATATATATATATATATGTGCCAATAATTTATAACATCCTTTCAATGATGGACCCACTGTAAAGTACTTGAATTCTCTAAAATTATGTATTGGAGATTCAGTTACATTTATATCAATATTATGATTTATCCTTGCTGAAAATTTGTTAAATATTTAATTTAGTTTCAAAGTGCACTTAAAATTAATTCAATACATTTTTTCTATATTTTTTTTTTTTCTTTCCTTTTTAATATCTTTTTATTTGTTAATAT